>JAVSBV010115943.1:0-35055 GCA_033117975.1 Parotocinclus spilosoma
CAACGATGTGATTTATATAAACTGAGATGTGTAATTAAAATGCCATCTTAGAATGTTTTAGTATATAGTAAAGGTTAAGATATTGTGTAGGACTGTTACGTAAACATGACACGTAAACTTTAGCTCCACTATACGATCACATACATTTAATGGAAAAAAAAAGCAAAGAAATGACTTTCCTTGCTGGAGATTGGAACACACATGGCAGCACTGTTATACTGTGTACTCTGATGTTTGACTGGATTAAAGAACGGATTTGGAGCAAGTCCTGCTTGATTGTCATCCCGTACCTGCACTAGCAGCCGCAAGATACATGCGTTACAGTGGCAAGTCAATAATGTTTGGTCTGAGTTATCATATAATAGTTACTCTGATTGGAAGGCTAAAAAGTTGAAGGCAGTGAGGTGGAGAGCAAAGGCGGCTGGTACTCCGGTGAAGAAAAGCTCCCCCTGCTAGAGTGCAGTGAAGTGTTGGTGGAGGATTTTGTAAAACGCCAAGTTTTTGCCCGAATTCTCAAGACAGGTTTATAAATCAGGCAATGCCTGATTTAGTGCATGTACAAAAACCCTTAAATTCCAATGTGTATATTGTTTTTTTTCAGTGGATATTATTTAGTATAAGTTAATATTAGCGTTTACAGACGGCATTGTGTGAAGGCACACATCTGGAGAAGGCTCCAAAAATTGTTTATAAAAGAATTTGGAACAACCAGGACCACCCCACCAAACTAATTAATCAATTAATCAGAAGAGAAGGGCCTTGGTAAGAGAGGTGACCAAGAACCAAGGTCACTCTGGCTGAGCTCCATAGATTATTTGTGGTGATGTGAGAACAGTAGTAAATTAGTGGAAGCTGCTTTGTACCCAGTAATGATAGCCTCACCTGTTACCAATTCACCTGCTTAATGTTAAATGTTTAAAAAAGACACAACTTCTATACACTTATTACCCTTATTTAGCCCCATCACAACTTTTATTGACTATGTTGCAGGCATCAAATTCTAAACCTGTTCATATTGTAACAGTGGTAGAATCTCCAGTGAGCAAGAGGTGGAGTGTGGCATTCTTTGTGGCACACAACATGAACTGCAACTATATTTCATCAATTGCTATATTCAGGGAAGGCACAAGGTTACATCAACACACTAGACATGGGTCAATTAAAAAAAAATTGGAATGTATGAGGAAAATGGAGTACCCAGATTAAACACCAGTGGACACAGGGAAGACATGCAAATTCTGAGAGAAAGGTCAGCCAATAAGAACTCCTGTTGCCCTTGTGATGGACTGGCATTATGTTCAGGGCATGCTCACATCCAGTATTTTCTGGGGATATGCTCTGTGTATGTATTCTATTCATATTCATATTCTATAAGTCCCTGTTTCCATGGAAGGAGAAGCTGGGAAAAGCTAGACAGAAAAAAACAAAAAATATTGGTTTATATTTATCAAATTGTAAGCAATATGTCACACCTATATATGCAGCTTTAAAGCAAATGATATATTTTCCCTGCAAAACTGTCATCAATTTGTATTGTAAAGCATAATGACATATAAGGAAAGCAGCAGTTTCAAGAACAGATGTTGCAAACAGAGCAGATGGCCATCTAGTCATGAAGAGTTTCAGTGTGGATAACTTAGCAAATCAGTAGACATGACATTATGAAATAACATATGTGCATGTGATAAACAAATTGGATGAGTATATAGTTGAAGAAAAAAAAGCCATGGAGGGCATACAAGGGGCAGATAATATAACATAGATCAGTCCACAATACATCCTGATTAAATTTAAAATATTGGAGGTTGCAGAGCTTTTAAATGATAATTTTCCCAAACAAAACCATTAACTCCTGTTGTGATTAAAGCTTAGAGAGCACTGCTTCTCTTGTGTAATTATGAAATGGTCAGCATCACTTAAAAACAGGGCATCAGTCTGCTGGTTTACATGTCTTTATAGAAGATGTGGTTGCCAACAGTCACAGCCTCATAAGTTTCGAATCAAAAATAAGTATCTTGACTGCTCAGATCCAACCAAATGGACTATTACCAATTCATTGATGCTTTAGGCAATTTCTAAGTTATAGTTTATACAATTCTATTACATCTTCCAACTACTTTTTTACCTAAAAAGGGAAAATTAAATATGAAAAAGTCTCAAATTAATTTTCGCGTTCTCATTATGGGGTATTGAATGCAGAATGTTGCGGTACACTTTGGGGGACATTTTTTTTGTTTTATTTTAGCACAAGGCTGCAACAAAATGTTAACTATGTCCAGAAGTAGCAATGAAATCTCTGAGCTGGGAGACATCTAGGAAAAACAAAGGTAAAGACGTGTACTGAGGTCAGATAAATCAGTAGTCCAAGTCATTTTTGGCAAAAACATGGACACTGTGTCCTCCAAACCAAAGATGAAAAAGACTATCCGGACTGTTATCAGCAACAAGTTCAAAAGCCAGGGTGTGTTGTGACAGTGCCCTTGGAATCGGCCATTTATAATTATGTGATGGTAGCATTAATTAAGAAAAGTACATTGAGAATGTAGAGGAACATGGGCTGCCTTTAAGACCTCAGGTATACCTATGCATTATTTAACAAGGCAATGCAAAACCATATTGCGCACATTTAATAGGCATGGTTACAGAATAAGAGTGTCCAGTGATACTGGCCTGCCCAATAAAGAATGTGTGGAGAACAAAAAATTCAACAATGACAACCCTGTACAGAGTGGTAAATGCTTTACCGTCCCAACTTTTTTTGGAATGTGTTGCAGGCCTGAAATGCAGAAATTGATAGTTATTAACAAGTGAAATTGAGTTGACAAAACAAAACATTAAATATATTTAATCTTTAATCTGTACTGAGTGCAGTGGATTTATCTGACATGGAGGATATGCCTCTTCACACTAATATGCCCCTGCTTCTGGATTCTGAATCCTGTTAGCTGTTCATGTGTCTCCTGGTGGAATGGAGGTTATACCCACTATTCTGTGAAGGTTTGTGATGTATAAGAGTGGTTACATAGATCTACAGCTTATCTTGGTCTTTCATAGCTGTTTGTCAGACTGTCTAGCTCTGTGTCCTCAGGGTCCCCTTGACCACTGTGGAGTTAAGGTAGGATACATCACTTTGATGCTTCACTCATGCATTGATTCCACAGATGCCTATTAGTGTGGCACATTTGCACCCAGATTTGTCTGTTCATTAGATGCAAGTTTATATGAAATGATAAAACTACATCTAACATGCTAATAACACTGTTAATCACAATAATCAGATACCATACAGAGATGTTTTGGGATATGAACTGGTGAGGGTGGTGGTGTTGTTATTCATTAAAAGGCACTTCTTTACAGATTTGACACTCGCTGAATTAGCTACCTGAGGAAAATTAAATGGAAGTTAGATTATTTCTATGCATACATGCAAATTGTTAACTTTGTTTTATACAGTAGTACATGTAAATACAAAATTTATTCTGAGACCATTTCCAACACTAGGGAAGAGATCTACATTTTAAAGTGTTAGACAATTAATCTAAACATGGGACTTCTGGTGAGCAGAAACTGCATTGATTTTCTTCTAGGATCCTCTCATCTCAAATTTAGTGATCCAATCCACAGCTCAAACCAACTGGACTGCTGCAAATTCATTTATTCAGCTGGGGAAGATGCTTGTGACATAATTTAAGGTAAAATTGAAAATGCAGGTAATTATCCAAGCAAACTTGTTTATCATTATCTTAATTTATGAAGTGGGTAATTCTGAATATTTCTTCTCATTCATTGATTTTTAGTGTTTTATATTGTTATCCATGTTCCTTATGTAGTGTTAAGCAAGCTACACAGTCAGTTAAAATGTATTAGGCACATCACCATACCAACCACTAACAATTTACAGTAGGATTAAAGTACATACGCTACAGAATGTTTGACAGGTCAGTGTAAGCTGCCACAATAACTTCAAGGCAGTGTGGATTACTTTCTGCAAATCTTTTAAACTGTACCGGAGGTATGAAAACAATTTTTTTTCCTAAATGAATCCCTTTAATTGGTGTTTTGATTATTATGATAATAGAAGTGTAGTCAGTCAAAAATAGTCCACAGGTATTTGGTTGAGCTGAAGTCTGAAACTATTGCATATGATTTACAACATACTGTAGATAATTAGCATTCAGGCCAAACCATTAAGTGATCCCTCATGCCTCTGGGTGGAGAACTGTTATCATGGTCCATAATTGAGATGAGGTGATCAATTAGAATAGCTTTGTACTGATTTGTAGTGGCGCTTTCCTTTCAGGAAGACAAAAAACCCCAATATACAACTGCTAAATAAATGCACAATATTAGAGCCATCCCAGATACCATAAAGAACATATACCAATATACACCATTAAGAAATTAGGCAGTTCTAAGAGCAAAGGCAATACAAAATACAAAGTGTACATAATGAATTGGCTGGTAAGTGTATATATTTTTCAGAAGAATACAGATTCTCATTTTATCAAACAAAACTGACAGCCCTTCCACATGAAAAGCTGCTGCAACAAACATTTGCATTTGGTGTGGTTATGTAGTGTGCAACACAGCTGCTGGCAACACACAAGCTTCAAGAACACAGAGTTTTGGGAATGCACATTCTATACATGAGCTGATATTGCGTGCAATGCATGCGCTAGATGTTCTTTCACCAAAGAGGTAACTGATTCATCTTAAAGTATAGGGACTACACATATTACAATAGCTAATGATCAATTACAAAAATAAATATGAGACGTGCTACTATCTTACGTAATTGTGACGTAATAGTTCTTTATGATAGCTCATGATGTTCCTCATTTAGATTCCAATTATCTCACTCTGTTCTACTTTCAGTGCACTGTTTATGTAGTAAAATATAGAAAAAAAACAACAGTAAACAACCACATGGCCACAAGTGACAATTTCCCCCACATAATTTACTCGAATATCCTGCATTACATTTACATTTACATTTATGGCATTTAGCAGACACCCTTATCCAGGGTGACTTACAATTAATAAAGTTTTACAATCCAAGCAATTGTGGGTTAAGGGCCTTGCTCAGGGACCCAACTGTGGCAGCTTGGCAGAGGTGGGATTTGAACCCTTGAGCTCCTGGTCCATAGTCCAGTACCTTAACCACTAGGCCATTACAGTCCCAGAGCAGAGCTTGAATGGGGAGAAATTCACTCGGCTCTGCGACAAAGGCCTGTGATGGACTGGCAAAATATATCAGCATCCTGATTGGACGCACTTTTAAAAATAGAATCCAGAAATAAAAACAACAGCAACTAAAATTAAAACAAATCTTAACAAAAGATTTCATATAAGAACAATATTTAAAAATATAAACGAAAAAAGTCCAGCCAAAAAGGAAATCAAATAAAAAATACTGTATATATTTTTTAAAAATCACAATTACTGTATCAATGCTCTTGATTTGCTTTTTTATGTTATTAAAAAACATTCTTAATGGTTAGATGTACCATTCTGAAAAATAATTCAATTCAATTTGATTTATATAGCGCTTTTTACAATATTGCATTATCTTAAAAGGTAATCCCAAGTTGAGCAAGCCTAGGGCGACAGTGGCACAGTACGAAATGAATTCAAACATTGCTGCATGAAGATGATAATAAAATATAATGGTTTTAGAACTTAACTAGCAAATAAATATGAGCTGCCTGATTGTGGATAGTTGGGGTTTAAACTCAAGAGATTCTTTAGCCTTTTTTCAGCTTTATGAGCAGCAACACTTCAGCACACATGCAGTGAACCTTCAAAATGTTCCTTGTTCTTTATATACAACCGGAAACCCGCTCAATTCTCACTGTAACCCAACTGATTGGAAAGATCTGATTCTAATTTCACTTCGAAATTAATATAAGCACTCATAGAGGCGCATAAACTTTTGCAATTAAGAGACGTAATATTTTTAAAAAGCTGATGTCCGAATGACTAAATGTAAAACGGTGATGTAATGGATTTGGGGTTTATTCGACCGCCCTATTCGCGGGAACCTGATTGGCTGATGTCACAGACGTGGGCGTGGTTTAGGTATATGATCATAAACTTTGCACTTGCCAAGTTGTAAATCGGTAGATCAACAACACAGATGGCAAACACACTGTAACTGTTTCACCCACAAGCGGACTGTTATCTCTGCTGAAGATGTGTTTGGGTGGATTTTTGGTTTTGATCGTTCTGAGTGTTTCTATCAAGGCTTTTTCTTTGGATTTCAATGAAATGGGATCTGGAATTCCTGAGCCAGGTAAGTCCTATGATAACAGGATAACAGTCACACGTAAACTTTATTTTGTTCTTTATTTTATATATTTTTTCTTTTTATTTTAAATACATGCTTTAATAAATGTAAATGAAATGTACAATATATACTATATACTATATATATATATATATATATATATATATATATATATATATATCTTAAACTGATATATAATCAGATGATCAGAATTCAAGTAAAATATTTGGGGATTTGATGTGATGTTATGCACTTTAACATTTCACTTAGATGCAGTGCCGTAGTCTGATTCAAGGCGCCGCTATAACCTCGTTTAATGTACAGGCAGGCTCCAGTCAAATACCTGTACATCAATATACTGTAATCTACTGTATTCTTAAAAACAGGGTTCCTTCAGGAATTCTTGGATGGTTCAGAAGGGAAACGTTTGGTTTCGTGAAGGTTTTACAGCTGAAAAGCTTATGTGTCTGTTGTCATGTCTACTTTACACAATATATTGTTCTTATGACTTAACAAGAGTTCATAAACAAATAATCCAAAATGGTCAGTGTCACGGAGGCTCTGGCAATAGCACAGCACCCCAGAGAACACAGGGTGTTCCAGCCCTGGCAGGGGATCCCATGAGGGGATCTTTGCACTCTCTCAGATCAGTCATATCCATACATAACAAGTCCACCCTGGTTGGAAAGCACCGTTGGTCCTTGCTGAACTTGGGTCTCTGCAGAGTTGGACTTTAAGTCAGGTTCACATAGCCTTCCTTGCCTTGTGTGTTTATCCCAGGTACTCCAGTTTCCTCCTTTATCCCAAAATCAGACCAGTAGGTGGATAAGCAATTCTAAGCACCTAGATTTATAAATGATTGTAAATGAATGGGTGTGTAATGCCTGAAATGGCCTGGCACCAAGTTCAGGGTGTGTTCCTTTTTAGTCCTTCTTGTTTCTGGGACAGACTCCAGACCCACCAAGACCTTAAGGGGGTTTCTGAAGATACACGAATGCCTGAAGGAATTAAGTTCGTATATACAGTGGTAACTTAAAACATAAGTTACTGGAGTGTGCAAATGGGATCACTATGGGGCTGTACTGTTGCTTTGGTGAAGGTCACAAGTTTAAGCCTCCACACTGTTGAGGTATAACTGCTGGGTCCTTGACCTTCAGTTGTTCCTGTAAGTTGTAGCACTGGATATTAGCCCCAAGAATAACTCCCTAGGATTTGGACATGATCTTCCACTCATTAGCACAAACCCTGACTTATGACCCTGACCCTGAATTATGTCGCTTCAAGATCCACACGGCTCATTCGCTGACTCTGCTCCACATTTTCACTTGGCTTCACATAACCAGTTTCAGCCTAATTTCCCAATCATGTTGCAACTGACACGATGTCATTTTGTAAGAGAAGTATTAACCTCGTATACAGGCATGTTTTTCACACTCATGCTCACTGATTTCCCACAATTTCAGCATGACATAATCTAGACGGTCTTTAAATAGCGTCCATATGTCTGGGGAAGGAATTGAAGTTTATTCCCTGATTGAGCTTGTGTAACTAGAACTTCCCATGGGCACCGTTCTAGGCAGCTGCCCTGCTGAAATGGCACCAGAACATCTCCAGATTGGGAAAAGCAGATGAAATTGAGAATGTTATGAATTGTAATTCGGGGTCTGTAGAAACCATTAGGTTTTATTGTGGTATGCTTTATTTTAACATTTACCTTTCTGTGTAAGTTGGTTGGATGGATTGCTGTTTGTGAAATTGTTCAATCTTGGTTAGAGCCTTGGCTGGGTCAAGTAATATAATGTTTAGTGGTTAGACTGGCTCAGAGTTAACCATAGCTGGTAGGCATAACCATGGAAGCCTAAGGGTAACTAGTGGACAATGGTAGCTTAGTGATTGAGTGAAATTGAGTTCATCTCCAAACTTTAACCAAGTTCAACTAACCTGTCGCTGTTAAACAAACCCTTCACGTGTAACTACTCATCTGATTATTTGCTTATATGATACGTCTCTTTAGATAAGTATGATGAATAATTTCTGTAAAATTAAGAATGTCAGAGACAACAAGAGGTTGGAAGCCATTCATACAAGGTCAATGTAATGTAATGAACATGATGCCTTTCCATTTGTTTGGTAGTGTCGGTGCACTTATATAAGCAGCATACCAAGTAACTGAGGTTGTGCTAGCAGTAAAAGTGTTGGTCTGTTTAGCATTTACACTGGCATTCTTATCATCGAACCGAAATATATAAACAAAAAACCTCTCAATAAGGTCAGAGACTGAGTAGACCACTTTTATGATTTTGTGAACGAAATTGCTGAACTTTCATAACCTCCGTAACAAGGCTGAGTGCTGGGATAAACACACTCGTGGGATTTCTTAATATGTGCTGGTATGTTTTACCTGATAGCTGATAACAGCTTTAATCAATTTCAATTTAATCCCTCTGTTTTGAACACAAAAGGACCGCAAAGAGACGCCTCGGTAAGAACTTGAATAAAACAGAGGTATATGAACAGATAATATAACAGAGATGAATAGATCATTATTGTAATAAGTCACACACATTGTTTTTTAAAGATTACTTCTTGTGATGTCGCCCTTTGTGTTTGGTATGTTCATGCCTTCTTAGTCCGTGATGCGTTTGAGCTTCAGTTGTTTGGAAGGGGTCGTTTAGTGAGCACCATGGTTCAATGGCAGTTTACACTGGTTCAAATGTAACACACTAACCACATAATCGAACCGAGCCTGCCAAGTGTGAACACACCCTAACTGTAACCATTTTATACCAATCCTTTCATTTTTCTTTCTTTTCGGGGTATTTTTTTCCATTTTTTGTCTGAGGTTTGTTTTATAGTGGCTACTGTTTTGTTGATTTGTTGAAAAAGCTTCTGCAGATCATTCAGCTATTAGAACATGAAATGATCACCCACCCCGAATACCACTAATGTAGAGAGGCTTTCTTTTAAAGACCAGTTTAGATGCCATGTAACATGAACTGTCCTATTGTCGGTGTTTTACTGACTCTAAAATTAGTTCTGAAAAACACCATGGCTGAAGTCTGTTTCCCAGGAATATTGAGGTTGAACTCAGTTTGAGAACCTAGGATGAAATACGAGGCATATAACAGGACCGTTGGGTAGAACATCATTCTAGGTAAACTTCTTGCTGAACAAAGATCTCATTGATATTTTAAACCTGACCTTGAGGATCTTTCAATGTTAAATTGTATTTCACAGAGAGCAGATTTTATTAGGCGAGCATTACACATACAGTCTGATTTGTACGTTATAAGATGTTACATACCATAAAAGGGTCACCACAACAGATTTCATATGATTCTAGATCATTTGAAACAGGGAGGCAGAGAAAAAACGAGTGATAATGCTTAAGGAATATTTACAATGCAAGAAATCCGAACATCTCAAATCTTCTACTCAATTGCTGCTTGATTTTCTTTATATTCAGCTAGACAACGACTTCACAACTTCTTGTCTGGTCTCAAACAGAAGATGATGGGTTTGGGTCTGGATGCTCTCAAGTATTTTTTCTTTAAGCAGGAAGCTCTTGTCAATGTTGCCTCTGGCTGCTCATTTGTAGTCTAGACTAGTCTGCCTTTTGGCAATGTCTCTGGTTAAAACCGCTATATAAGTGCATTGATCTTGAACTTAAGCTCTGCTATAAGATGTGGATGTCAGATACTCTCAGATAGTTTATCATGATGTAATGTATCATTCTAGCTTTTTATATCACCACCCATTATTTGGAACTATATGCAAGCATAAAGCATGGCAGGGCAAGGAAATAATCAATGTTATTATTGAGATGCAGTTACTGCAACAAATTATGGCAGGATGATCCTCCTGGTTTGCAATGACCTGCATTACTCTTCTCTGACCCGCCCTGTAGAGATTTATTGTACTTAAACTACAGGAGCTTGCCAACAATTTGATGCCAATATTAGTCATCATTACAGATTATTGGTAGCAGTTGTCATGTAAAAAAACAACACACAAATGCATGAATGCACGTACATGAAATATGATTTGACCAACAGTCTGGAGCTAAATAAAATATTAAAACCGTGCTAGAACTCATAGACATAGTTACACATTAAGGTATACAAGGCATAGTACAACAATGTAATGCATTCATGTATATGCATTTGTGTATTTGTCATCATAAAATGTTTACCCAAGGGTATTTGTTCAGCTTCTAGTCTGCTAAGCTTTTAATTTCGCCTCTTGTCTATGTCTAAGTGGCACCCGTCAGCCAGAACCAGACACAGGGGATGTGACATGACAGCTGGCTTAATTAATGTTATTCCTGATTGATAACCATAATTCTGGTTCGCTGCCAGCGCAGGATGATTGGCCTGGTCCCACTGATTGTGTGCCTGGGGATCATTACAGTTCTGCAGTATGGTCAGACAAGTATAGTTTGTCTGGGATCCAGACATGGAGACTGGAGCTAATCTGTTAAGAGTTATCTCAGGTCTTGTATCGTTTTGCATCGTGCCAGTAGCTGTGAAGTGAAGAATTCAAAGGTCATAAATGCTCTGTAAAATACACAAGTGACTTTAACTGAATTAACACTTTCATAATAAGACTGAATCAAACATGGAAAGACAGGAGTAAAGTATTATAGTGCCACAGAATATGGATTGTTTTGCACGGTATTGTTTTTAAGATGATGCTGTGGCATTTTGTATCTAATCTATTGCTACTGTATAAAGGAACTTCTCACCAAACAACAATTTCCACATACTGCTCTGCACTGAGGAAGAAAATGCAGTTACAATATCAGTATGTGGAAGAGAGAACATATTAAGCAATTTCAGTTTCCTTAATCTGTTTTTACACGCTTACCATTTAGAAAGTTAATGCAGGAAGTAATACCTTTTTTTTTAACAAGAAACCAAAATGGATTTGAAATTGCTAGCAAATCAATAATGGCCAAGGCATTTGTCACTGCAAAACAGCAGGAGTTGGACATCCACTTGCCAAGCCAAACTTGATGTGCAGCGTGCGGTGTATTTACCCACAATGCCATCAGCTTCAGCCTACCTACCCTTACAGGCGATACATATACAGACACAACATCCCAGCAGTATTTCCAGTAAGCTCACATCAAGACCTTTCAAGTATTAATCCAGAGATTTAAATGCTAAGCCACTGGTTTAATTCAATCCACAAAAGATGACTAATCATGTGAGTGTGTATCCATTCATATATTAGTACCATGTCAAATGGGGTATTTGCACCCTGCCCACAATGTTCCCAGAATAGAACACTGGAAACTGAAGAAAATGAAATGAAAACTTAAGAAAGTGTTGCCCATAGCCAATCACTAAAGTATCACGTCAACCCCTGAGTGGAAAAGACGCCATGGAGCGGCAATAGAGTGGCTCAGCAGGCCGTATCAGTGGTCTGTTAAACCATCAGGCAGTAATGAATAGAAATTATAGCCTGCTATAGGACACACTTTGTAGGCCAAACCATGCTATAGGAATGACTGTATGATATAGTGTAATGGAAAAACAAAAAAGGTCTCCGGTCAAATCAGAGTGTGCCTTACAATCTCCTGCGGGACCTGGGACGTTTGGTAGACATGCCGTAATGGTGGAGCAATCTGAACCAGGTTTTAGGACCTGGAAAAGGCATGCATCCCTAAGGAGAAATTCTACAATGAAGGAAAAGTGTGTGCGTGTCTAACAATGTGTCAACATTGTGGGTCAAGTTCTATAAACCATTCAAAAGGACTTTACAAGCTTGTAGCGCCTCCCTTAGACGCACACGGTATTTGTTGTCATGCTTGCCTTAAAATGCAATGCGAGAGTCATTTTTAAGCAGTGGAGTTTCAGCCCAGTTACCGCTGTATATGCTTTCAAGTATTGAACCAGCACTTGTGATCATGTAATTTAAATAAATTTAGGCCACTGATGCCTCAGTGGTTAAAGCTCTGGACTACTAATCGGAATGCTGTCATTTCAAGTCCAAAAAAAAGTCAAAACCAAGCTGCCATTGTTGGGTCCTTGAGCAATGAAATTATGTCTGCTGCTCGGTTCAGTTGTAATGGTTACTAAGAGGCTTTTAGCATTGGATCAGTGCCAGGTTTGGACTGAGATTTAAACTGTAAACTAAGTTGATCATGGACAATGATTGGTGAGCCACATTCATACAAAGGGCACAATTTGTTCTGCTTATAATTTTGAACTTATTTAAAAACTGAGATAAATTTATCTATCCCAAACTGATCCACAGTGACTGGGTATGGGGAACCCTCTGGGTACATAATCTTTCCTCAACTTTACTCTCAATTTGAGACCCTTCCCTCAACCCTTCATCCATTTCTCTGGTAAACATCTTGCTACCACATCCCATAGATGTTCTATTGGATGGAGGTCTGTTGACTATGAGGTTTTTGAACACGATGTGTTATCAGGTTGGATGTAGACATTAAAAGACGGGTCCACTCACCGTTCTTCCACATTCTTATGCAATGTTTGGACTCCTCAAGGTAATCTTGACCGTATCTTCATGCGTATATGTGCTGTAATTCTTGCTGACTTGGAATTGACTGCTGATGTCACACTATTATATCCAGAGTCTAGTTGTTCTGTATAGAGAGATTAGCTTATCTGAGAGTTAATCTTCTTCGCATACTAGTTTTCTGAGAGAGAAACTGATTTGATAACTATCCATGTGTCTCGGTGCTGACCATTGTTTGAGCCAATTTAAATTAACTAAAGCAGTAGTAAAACTCAAAGACAGGACCTGTATATATAGTATTTCAATGCAGCCCAAATAAAAAATCATGTTTGATGTCAGCTCGCTTTACAGATAAGTCAAATCCGTCTACATCAAACCAGGCAAATATATGGTCATTGACAAACATAAAGCATCCAGATAGAAATGTCTAATTGCTGCCAACCTCGGCATGCCTCAGGCAGGTGTGGTCTGATTAGATACTGGGTTTAGCAACAGGTAAAGGCAGACCAATAGGGTAACTAGAGCCTTCTTTCAATTGTTTTCCCTTTTCTCACTAATATTGTATACGTTACATATATCACAATTATATTTACAAATATAAAGTTTCATTTGATTGCAAAAAAAAAAGTTTTTTGAGAGGGGATCTGATAACATGTCCATTTCAAAACCTCAGGTTAACTGTAATTATAGCTGTAAAATACTACAGCTAGCTATTTGTGTTTCCTCTACTGTTTCTAAATCCTAATGGCTAGCTGTATATCCGTTCTGCAAACCTGTACCTCCTGTGGAGTTGTTCCTGTCAGTAATCAGAGTGATGAAAGGAAAGCAGGAAACCATTGGTCTGGTGTGATCAAGCTTTTCGCCAGACAGCCCTATCAGAGAATAATATCAGCTAGGGAGCTCATTCAGACGCCTTAGTGTTTTCTTATTTCACAAACTTCAAAATTGGCAAAGCGTTTTATTTTGTATTTGGATATGTATTTCCCTGTCTGTGAATCATCAAGAAATATCTATTTATTTGAGTTACTTCAGTAGCTGCAGCTTGTTGTTCTAAGTCAATATTTGCACACTTGGATGAATAAAAAAATCTTATCACCAGTTAGTGGCCAGACTGTGTTGTATTTGTAGAATGTGACGGACAGTGCTATATCATTTTAGACCTGATTTCTGTCCTGGAGTGGCAAAAGTGGCAAGATTACCAGATCTAAATTACAATAACATTTTAAATAAATTTATTGCACATCCATTTGATAGAAGACTGGTCCGGTAGACATATCAAGACATTTGTGGAAGTGTCTTGGCCTACCGTTTTAATTTTACCTGCACACCTGGGCTGGCACTACTTAAAGTCATAAGACTCTGTGCAGATATTGCAGAGATGAGAATGCATGTTGCTGATGTATTCAGTTGATTTAATCTTAATCGCCCATGTCTAGGACCTTACTGGCACTTAGATCTATAAAAGGTTTACACAAATGATAGTGGAGATTCATCAGTTCTCTTCTAGTCCATTGGAAAAACGGCATAGGATCAGTATTTTCCACATCTGATGTGTGCAGATTTGAAATTCGCTAAAGTAACTATGTATGTAACCCTTTCTCACTTTAAGAACAACTTTAGTGCAATATCTCATATGCACTGCTAACAAAAATGAAAACAAAAAAAGTGAATACAAAGAGGATACTCAAAACTGCTGGACAGTCTGATCCTGTCCATGCCCCATTACTGTCAGTGTGTTTTGGCACACTTGGGTGACCATCCACCCTACTGAACAGTCAATGTGGGGCACTCTTGTCCAGTTTAACATGCTTCTGTTCACCCCATATATATATATATATATATATATATATATCCCAATTTTTACTCAGTCACCACAATTGACCTTGCATCTCATTTGCGAAATCAATTAACTTTCTTTAACTTTTCTTAACTTTAACCTCTCCATTGGTTTGACTGTTACAGGATGTCCTGCTTTTGGTAACAAAATTGAAAAGCTTAACCCCTGGTTACATAAAATGAGACAATCAAGAGAAAGGAAAACAGATCAGGCTAGATTTCTTCCTCTAATCCATAATTGCCCCCTTAAGGAATGTAAGACTTGCTGCCCATGTAAAGGAAACTAACCAGCACAAGGAGGGAAATTGAGTATTAAATGGGAAACAAATGCTGCCAGCTCTAGATCCAAAGCCTGGCTTAGCCTTTAATAACTATACCTCAGGGATTTTGCATGTTAGCATTCAACAGCATATTCCAGTCAGTGAGCACTTTTGGAATGAACGTATAGAATCTAGGCTCTTAGCAATGGTTTTTCCATCATGATTATAAAAAGGGCTTGTGTTTCTGTAACATTTAATAAGTGCACATTCATTTCTCATACATTTGTACACCAAGATTGGTTCATTACTCTTGACAGTCATCTATTCTTCTCCAGTGGCTGGTTGCTAGCTGAGTGGAGCAGCTAATAGATGGTATCTCTCAGCCCTCTGGCCCTGTGATCTCTCTCTCATCACTAGTAACGCATGGTGTCTGAGCACCCACTGGACCTCTTTGTGTCCCAGCTGGGAGTCTGCCAATTAAGCCGTTAGGATGCATTAGCTAGTGAAGAGAAGGAGCAGTAGATTAGCTTTCCACGCTTGACTGCTGGACTGTAGACTTGTTGTATGTTACTTCGGCGAAAGCAGAATGCTGCAATGTATGATTGGATCTCAATGTACGATTCATGTAAAGCTAATAAAGATTAAACCTGCCTTTGAAATTGGGCAGGGAATAACCTTAAAATGTAAACATTATTTTATGAGATGACAGAGAATTCTGTATGTGTGTATATGAATTGTTTAATTCCAAAATGATTGTCTTTGGTTGAACGTTTTGAATTGTTTTTGAAAACACTTACTGGGAAGGCTTTTCACAATTTTCGGATCATGGGCGTGGAGATTTGCTTTCACTCGGACACCTTTGCATTCCATTCCTCCTGAACCTTAGTGAAGTTAGACACTGAGGAAGGGATAAAAGGCAGAGTTACGAGGTTAAGGTCAGAGTTCTTTGTGGGCCAGTCAAGTTCTTTCACACCAAACTTGACAAACCATTATATGGATCGACCATGCTTTGTTCAGGAGGTAGTTACCATGGTAATGATGGCCTTTCCCAAATGGTTGTAATACGTTTTATTCTGGTCAGGGTCACAGAAGAAATGTGTCTTGTCCTTAATTCTTTGGGCATACTGGACACCAGTATATCGCAGGACTCCATAGGGTCAATGTTACAGACTTCCCTTGACTTTGATTAAACCAGTGGCCCTAGCAAACTTACCTACTCATTACTTCAGTGAATGCTTGGAATGCTTAGAGCTTCATGCGTCTTGAAAGTATTCACCTTTTTCTACCAGCAGATGAATGAATTGTCAGTGTTTTTTCTTCTCCATTTAAGAGACCTCACTGGGTGCTTTTTCATCACCACAGCGAAAGATTTATGAGCAAGTAACGAACTGTCTGTTATTTGCCTCTCATGGACTATCTCTGCTTATGATGCTAAACAGCTGTCCTTCCACTCTGTAAGCACAGAAAACCTCACCCTGTTTGAATAAGATACCAGACCAGCCCAGGGTGCCAGGGGTGGCTGTTGCTGAACCAGATCAGTCTACACTAGCAAAATGGGACATTTTTGTAGGTCAGTGAATTTCAAGTGTCATGTCCATATGCCCCATACCTTTGTCCATGGACCATTAACAGGAATGTAAGTGAACGTAAAATAGTTATCCTGGCTGCCTGTCTTTTTTATGTCTGTTAGGGAGGACAAGCCATAAATAAAACTGTCAATTATATAATCTTCTTGTACAAAAAGGTACATTTTATGAAAATATTTAAAGGTTTTATGTAAAAGTCAAACTGACACATTTGGATCTTTACAGAATATCTTCTGTCTTGTTTTATATCAATAAATTGGTTGCTTGGTATCTGCCAAACGTGATGCAGCCCACCACAAGCAAGAAAACAAGCTGTTAAATACTCTGCTCACACATGAGCAGTATAGAACCAGCAGAGGCAGATAAACAATAAATCCCAAGGTAAACCACATATCGGGTCAAGACCCAAAAGGCACAGCAAATCCCTGTTTCATTATTAGCTATTAAAAAAAATAGTTAAATGCTTTGAAACAACAGGTGATGTTGGCAGAAAACAACTGATCTGGACGGCCCATAGCCTCTACAAGTAGAGTTGATGAAAATTGATGCTGAAAATTACAGTTCCTAAAGCTTTGAAAAATCTGATATCAGTATCTTAGAAAACAAAACTTTAATGCAGGGTCTAATTTTTTGTGTCTAGATGAAAAAACTGTTTAAACTGGTTAAAAAACTGCTGTCTATGAGTTACATTTCTGACAGAACCTGGGAGAAAAAGATTTAGGGGTCTAGGAAAGTTGTATGAATTGATGAAACATGATTAGTCCAGAAAGGAGTCTTGGTGAGAAATAAAACAGGGAGTGTGTCTCTGCTATCATTGAGCTTGGTGTTGGAAGTTTTTTTTTCCATTGCTGGTACTGGTGAGTTGATTCATCAATGCACTGGATTACAGGAAAATATAGCAGAAAGTTTTGCTTTTCACAATTAAGAATTTGTTTGTTGAAAGAGGACCAAGCACATTCTATTTTTCAAGTAGACAACTTTCCTGTTTACACTGGGATGACCACAACAAAGTGGGTTGAGAACAAATCCATAAGGCTCGTGAGTCTATATTTGAACCCAATAGAAAAATAATTGGTCTCACATTAAACATAGCTTAAGCTAAATTACCTGTTTAACGCTTGTTAATTTTCGGACTACTAATTTGCTGTGGAGACTATTAAAAGCTTAATTTCTTGCAGTTTTGGGTTTGGTCCATTTCTTTGGCCCTGGAGTGTACATGTCAGGCATGTTTGCATTTGTGCCTGTACAGAAAAGTGCATTTGTGGTATGCAGTGAAGTAAAGCTTTCAGCAGATTAGCAGATAATAGTAGTGTGTGTATATAGGTATCAGGACAGAGAATGATGAGTGAGTCCTGACAGCAGTACAAGTCTGAAGAGGGCCCATGATGAGCTTCCTTTCAACACATAACTGAAACAAGAGATCGGCTTGCTAAGTTAAAACCCCTGAGGCTAGGCTAATACTGATACTGGTTCATATGTAGTACCAAAATCCAGTATTTGGAATGGGACTTCTTTATAAATCCTGGCATTTGTTGTAAGTTTTTGGACATGAGGTACCTGGCATTAACAAGGAAACTTTGCATTGATGCACTTTTATGCATGTTGTTATGTACAAGACATCAAATTAGCATATTATGTAAACCAAAGTCAAATTGTAACGTGAACAACCTAAACCCAGGTGTGTGCACAGATGTTTTTACCTCATTACAAGCCCTAAATTGCCTAAGTTGTACCAACTTTTTAAAAATGTGTTGCAAGCCTGAAATGCACAAATTGACGTCTCTTAGGCAGAAAGGACAGTCACTGGTCATTGAGGTTTTTGTTGCCAGCAGATATTTACAAAAATTGAACAGAGGGTGAAAAAAATAATGTTGTATTTTCTCCACTTGAAAAATATATACAAGCTACTCTACTTTACACAAACTTTAATTTAACTTTAACTGAATTGCATGTAAAGTTGTGTTCGATGTGTAACAGCCCATTAATATCCATGCACAACACACACATTATAAGTGGCGTACCTGTAATGTGTAGCAGCTGTAATGAGTAATGAGACCTTTTTTGGGAGCAGGAGTTATGGTCTTCGTCAGTGTCAAGTGAATCATTGCTGTCGTTAACTCTTTGACTCCCCAGAATCTGTGTATATGTGCCTAATTATTGCAAAGCTTCTTTATAGGGTAATATCCAGAATGCAACAAACTGAATCTGAAATAGAAATATAATGTAATGAGATATTGTGTAATTATGTGTAATATTATTGAGAGTGGCATTTGTTAAGGGGAAAGTAGCGACATGTCAGGTCTTGCTACATGTGAATAGGGGATTTTAAGGAAAGTCCATTATGGAGTAGTTACTAAGCCTCCCAAATGTTCCGTTGTGGAATTGTAATTATAGTTAGATATTTACTGTGCACTAAATTTCAAAATGCAACATCCCATAATGAAATACCTCCTAACTTTTGTGAGCAGTGTAGTTATTAGTGATTTTGATTTAAAGATGTTTCAATATGTAGAGAGTGTTACATAAAACCAGCTTTTTATTGTCATAAATGTGGATTGGACTTCTTTAAATAAATATTTTTGAGCTCTGATCCTACATCATCCTTCCTTATCCGCTTTTAGCTATAAGTTCAGATGCACCCTGGATTTATCCTGTTCCTGTAGCATTTATTGGCAGCTGAGTTGACCAGTCATTTATGGCCGCAAAGTCCAGAGTTTTCATTTCCTATTATAATTGATTGTATTTGTTAAAGCCCAAGTCATTAATGAGAACAGACTTTACATGATTGTTTGGAAGTATTGGCTCATACCTCTAACTGTAAAGCTGCTTTGAGACAGACAGCCACCCATGGAGGACGGGTCCCCTGTTGAGTCTTGATCTTCCCAAGGTTTCTTCCTACTACTTTCAGGGAGTTTTTCCTTGCCACTGTTGCTCTATGCTTGCTTAATTTGGGATTGGCATTTTAAGATAATATTATATTGTAAAGCTTCTTTGAGACAATGCACCATTGTAAAAAGCGCTATAGAAATACATTTGAATTGAATTGAATTGAATTAAATCTAATGCCATCAGTTGTATTTTAGTTTTTCAGACAAGTTTAGTTATGTGTTTTCACTGATCCTCAGGGTGAGGACTTAGTCACCTAACACTATTCAGGGCTAAACCCATTTTACATTAGTTATTCCTTTGAGGATTCTAAGTAAAACTGTATCTACCTGAACAAACTACTGAATGATGTAAAGACGTTCTCATTTAACCATTTTGGACACAACTGATCAGTCAAGTCAAGTCCCTTAGGCTTTAATGCATGACGTCTCTGCCTTGCCTTCTGTGTGGTTGATAAATCCTTGTTGCTTGTTTTCACAGAGGACATGGAGCAATATTTAAATATTTTCACCCTAAAGGTGGACTTACTGAAGCACCTGTCCAACCCGGTGCTGCACAGTAACAACGCGTCTCTATATGAGGATCATACCGGATGTTTAGTGCTGAATATCGGAGTCTACTCAGTCTTGACCCTACCCACACAACAAGCTTTTGGATTAAGGTCTGTCCATGAGTCAGTACTTGTTGTATAATATTAATTCTTAAAGGGACATACGAATGCTTCTACATCTGAGGCGTATTACCGTACAGAGTATTGTACATTTTTGTCCATGGTACGGTACAGATGTTGTAGATAGAGATTAGGGTAAAAATGTGGGGCCACTCTACAGTATGTGCAAGTGTTATTTATGCTCTGTGTTAACAGCTTTGCAGATGAGTTCAGTGTGTTTCTACAGCTGCGTAGCTCTCAGGATGTGGACCGCAGTATCCTGACACTCCTGGACTTCTACAATCAGGTGGTGCTCCAGATCCGCCTCAGCCCATCAGGCTTTACCTTCATCACGGCTCATCATAGAGAATATGAGTGAGTCTGGGAACGATCCACTTGCTGCATTAAATCTAGAATGTGCAACACTTACTTAAATAAATGCTGCAAAAGATCCCTTTGGAAACATCTACAGCCCTATTATTGGGTCCAAAGGTATATTTTTTGTCTCAACAGGTTTCTTGTACCAGGCCTCTCTGATTCACAGTGGCACTGGGTCTCTCTGGGATTCTCATTTGAATCTCTGGCTCTGTATGTGGACTGTGTGTTAGTAGAGAAAGTGAACTGGACTTATCCATACTTGGGCATCCCCACAGACGGCCTGTTGATGGCTGGGGGAATTCTGCATGGGTTTGAGACACCTTTTGAGGTAATGTTTTATTTACTGTCAGTGCTCAACCTTATTAACTTGTACTGTGAAACCTCAAAATTGTAACTTCATTGATTTAAGAAGGCCCTCTGGTTATAAACAGTATTGTAAATAGCATTAATCCATTTCTGACCTGTTTTTGTTTTTACACCTATATTTATATGTAATTAATGATCAAAATCATTTATTCATTAGCAAATGAATGTAACTGAATAATAATATTTCATGATACATACAGTTAAATAAGTATAAATATAATGAAACTTTACGTTCACTGAGGCAATCAGTTTTATGTTTGTTTTTTAAGTGGTATAAAGACTAATGACGTATTTGAAATCGTACCTACAAATTGATATAACAATCATATACATAATATAATATAATAATAGTATAATATATTAATAATATTATGCACAATATGTCTGTGATTGTGGCCAAGTTCTTCTTCATTTGGGTTCTATGGCAATTGGCACATTTTATTTGGTTGCAGTATCGCCCACGACTGTGCTGGACCGTGGTTGAAATTTAGCGGGGTTTTTTTTATTTAGGCTTTTTAATTTCGAGGTTACACTGTACATATTTTTGTGATGTGATTTAATGTTCACTTTCAATTAGCAGTTTTTATACATTTAAGAGCAGTGCCTATAGACAACTACCAAAGCCCTTAAAAATACTTTCATAATAATGTCACTTTTAGTATTTCAGAATACTCGAAATAAACAGTAATATATATACTTGTAGTATAAAGCTAGATAGATTTAAAAACCTGAATACACAAAATACACATAATGGCACAAATAATTACGGAAAATTGCCGGAGCACAACATAGCAAAAGAGTTACATTTACATTCAGCATGTGTGGTATGTGAGGTGAGAGTTTTAACACACACACACACACACACACATACACACACACACATACACACACACACACACACACACATACATACACACACACAGGCAGTATATATACTGTATATACTGTATAATTCCCGCAGCTGCTTGTGTGGAACTAGCATGATATCCCAGTGTATGTGTGTGTGTGTTTGTGTGTGTGTGTGTGCGTGCATGTTTCCTCGATTTACTCCTTTTTGTTTACTCCTTTGTGTTCACAGGGTGAGCTCAGGCAGATGATGTTCCTCATGGGGGATGGCAGAGCTGCTCAAAATCACTGCAGCCTTTACCAGCCAGTGTGTAAAAGTTCAGTCAGCTCCCAAACCTTTGAAACATCTCAGAGCTTACAGTTACAAAAGAAAAGTGTGAGTATATATACAGTGTATATATTTATATTTATATGTATTTATATATATATATGCACCACTGATTAATACCGGCCTGTACGCTGGTATAGTTTTTATATTTAGAACCACCTTGCGTTTAGCAGGTGTTACAGTCTTACCGAAATTAAAACTGTTACATTTTGTGTTTTACTATAAATTAATACCAAACGAGCCTCCTTCTCAGACAGGGCCAGTTGTTCCTGTGTAACTCCTCACCTAGGCCAGAAGGCACCACTAGTACTCAGACCCAGGTCACCTCTGTGGTGGGCTAGCAAATTACCACTGCACCACCCAAGGGCCACTATTTGTACATTTTCATCAGGAACGCCCAGGAGCAAACTGCAATTTAGCCAGAGTGAGACCAAAAAATGGGTTATGCACATAATCACCATTCTTAAAATTACCTTCAGGCTTTTTTAATGACACTGCAGATGGGAAATATATATTTCTGTTCTGACTCTGCCCTTAAATTGCATATTTATTACAGCTAACCTGCAAAACTGATGTTTGATTTTGCTCATGTAATCCTCTGTAAACCCACTGCTCATTTTTGCAGGTATTTCCAGTTTTGTATCGGTTTGTAATGCAGATAAAAAACGGAATTATAGCTAGACTTAAATGTGTCTGCGTTGAGTCAAAAAACCCCACTTTTTTCAGAATAGAGAAGAACATTAATTTTGTAAAGTAGTTGTGCCTGTGATCATTTACATTTACAGTATTTATCAGACACCCTTATACATACAAGTTAAAACCGAACGGCAGACTCACAAGTTGTGTTGAAGACCTTGCTCAAGGGCCCAACAAAGGCAGTATAGTATAGTCATGCTGTAGTACAGTATAGTCCAGTCCCCATCCCCCAGAGCCCCCTCCACCCCCACCCCTTGATATGGATTATTAGTTTTGATCGGCAGTATTTTTTCCTATGTTATTCTGTCTTTTATTCACCTCTGCAATCTGTCTCCATATTTACAATATAATGAAATTTGACCCATTAGGACTTGGGGGAAGCATTGCTACTTAATGACATCTTTGAAACTTTAGTCGATGTATGACAGCCTATGGATGTGTGTGGAACACGGTGTCAGGGGTAGTGTTTGTGAAGGCCAGTGCAGCTTCAGTCAACATAAAACACAACAGAAAATCTGCTTTAAATGCTAGAAAAACTAATGAACCAAAATGTAAAGTCTTTAGTAAAAACGGCATTATGATATCAGAGGAAACGTGATAACAAATAACAAAGCCAAATAAAATGTTTAATTTAAACACTGCAGTATTTAGGGCAGGCATGAATGCATGGTTTGCTTTCTCTTGTGGCTGTATAATATATAATATTATATAATATACATATACCTGTTTAAGTTAGTTGACCATAACTTATAGATAGTTAGATTATTATTCTTCTACCTGTAGATGAATATACAACACTTTTTTTTTTATTTTGTAAAGGCAGCATCTCTACCAAAGGCCAGTCAGGTGATAGGAATTGTACAGTTTAAATAAGACATTCTAATTGGTTTAATTACATTGTGAAAAAAAAACGTATTAGTAAATTCAGAAAAGGAAAGACCATGGCAAAGCAGGCTTGATAGTGATTAGTGACAATTTGAATGCTGTGTCTCTCCAAATAGTTGTAGCTTGTGTTTTTCATTTTATACCAGTTTCATAATGTGGACTTTTTTGGGTCACTTTTTCCTCTAGACCCCTCTGGTCAAAGCTTAGCCCCCTATTCATAAATCTCCAGTGCCCCTGTTGTTCTCGTTGTTGTCTGTAGTGTTAGGTGGACAAAAAAATCAAGTACTCCTTAGGTCTTTATGTTACCAGTTGTACAAGTGTATTTCCTATTTACAAATTGGACTGTTTGAGTCAGTGATGTAACTTTAAACATAATTGATGTCACTTTAGACATAATTGATGTCACTTTATCACAAGAAAGCCATAAATACTCAGTAAAAGAGATAAGCGCCCTTTCAATTGCCTTTTAAAGTGCTTTTGTGAGTGTTTAAGTAATAGTCCCAATAAGAGCTCTATCTCAGCACTAGATGCTGCAGTGCACGATTTGTGACCCTGTTGGTTCAGACATGCCTTTTTGAACACATGTGGTATGCTCCACTGAGCTATACAAAGGTCACAGTTTATTGGAGACATTTGAAATCTTGTGTTGAAGTGAAAGTTGGTTGTGTTGTGGGTCCTTGTGTTAAACTTTTTAATAGTTTTACTGTTCTGACTGCATACTTATCCACAATTGGGCCTCGTTTATGCTGAGTGGAGTTTCTGTGTGGGATTCTAAATGTTTGCTTTTATGACATCTGGCACAAAACACATGTTTATAAAAAAAAAGGGTGTAGCAAGTGGAGATACTTTGTGTCCGACTGAATATAATTATATTTTCAAGAGCATGCAAGTTCAGCACAGGTTGGGTTTACAGCTGTTCCTTATTGACACATTAGTCACTGATTGGAAACAGACCACAAAAACCATACAATCGAGAAATTACTAATCTAATTACACTACTAATCTTTTACACCATTTCTGAACTGTGACACAAATGACTGAGCACCTGAACATCATTTCCATATGTGCTTGTCTGCACTGCTATTACAGCCTCAATTATTTTGGCTTTCCTGTAGAATCACTGGTGCCTTCCTGCTGAAACACTTCCATTAAGCCTAATGACCATTGTTTGGGATGGGTACCAATGCTGGATGATAAGATCTGACTTTCATTCCGCAGTGCAGTTCATTTCAGAGGTGCTGGGCATGGCCGAGGTCAGGACCAGCCATAAGTGCCTAAACTAAAAGCAACAAATGCTTTATGTACCTCACTTTATGCATGGTGGTATTGGTAGGCTCGAATTGGTGAGGAACTTTCCTCAACCCCACCACGATGTTGGAAGCACACAATTCTTCAGCTTCATTACACGATTAATTCTACTAGTATAGCTTGAGTATTTGACTGGTCTTATGCATTAGCAATGTGGCCCAAATAGACAAACTATGGGTGTAAATGTACTTTTGGCCATGTAGTGCATTTATGTGGGTTTTTAATTCTCCAGGGTATGGCTTTTCTATACAGTGCTGTATTTAAATTGCTCCTGCAATACAATTTAATGACATATTGTTTATTTCCTAAGTAATAAAAGCACACAGAATACAATTGTATGCTTAAATTGTAAAATATATGGGGGGAAATAAAATTGGTGCAAAAGTTTGAGCTTCTTTGCAATCCTGGTTGATTCACTAGTGTTTTTATAAGGTAGCGGAACATAACTGACTTGCTAATTCTGTTTAATTATTTAAACTTGCCCATTCTTGGCCCTGTGTGTTTAGTGTACTGCTCACAAAATTTAGGGGATATTTTAAAATGAAATCTCACCTAAAGAAATATCCCCTAATTTGTGTGAGCAGTGCACCTCATCAGTTGTGGACTAACACTAAAAATACTTTTACACAAATGTTGAATTAATGTTGATGGGGTGAGCAATGACATCATACAATGAAAGCTATCATAGGTAGTTGCAGTCACACAAATGATCTGCATGACAGCAGATGATTGCTTGTTAATGAGGCGTTGACTGAGCTTTAATTAACAAGGCTAAAGTACAACCTTGGCAGAGTTTCTTAGGCAAGTCCTTAAAACTTAGACATTTACAGACAAAACAAGTCCAGGTGGTTTTTTGAAGCAGAAAACAAGCTGTAGCTACTGTTTTGGATTTTAAAAAATGCAAATAGCCGAGCAAAAGAAAGTTGACCTTTATGTAACCAACAAGTTGAATTATTTTACATTTTGACCTGTCCTCAAGAAGGTTATGTTATGGCTGGAAAATAAAAACTCTGTTTCTGTTAATAAACATAAAAATCACCACATAGCCAGAGCATAGATATGGAAAAATCACATGTTAGATGTTGTCTTGTACCCTGTAGGCCTAAAGGCAGTTTAGGACAAGTCAAATCTTATTTGAACAAATCCCCTGTATGTTTCTGGTTTTATTATAATCCCATGCTCCCATGCTGTTAGAAATGTGAAGTTACATATTTGGACATCATAGTATATAAATGGAAGTCTGTATGGACTGTTCGATTGACCCATACCACAAACCGTACTTTTTCTCAGCCTCTTTCCACTCTCTTTTAATCTGGAATCATTTGTGTGGCTAATAAAGATGGATGAGGCTAAGCTCCTTGTTTTCTGAGGCAGAATTATGTATAGCGAAATGAGAGGAAATCTGCAAGTTCAACCCCGATCCTGTTTCATATCACAGTGTTCCAACTGAATGTGCCCTGGCAATGATTGACTATCATCAGTACCCGCTGCATGAATAGATTAGACATGTAATTACAATCTCCCAGCTGTAATTTCATGCTCTAAAATAAACCAGTTTTCATTCATGTGGATTTAAAAGTAGGAATAGTGTCAAATGTTGCCTAAAAATGTGTTTTCTTGTGCACAGTATAGCAAACAATACATACAGAGTTTGAAATGATTTCTTAATGTGGTCCAATAATGTTTGTATCTAATGCATTGTGACAAGTGAGTCACCAAAATGAGAACTTGTGACTGAGGTTAAAGCCAAAATGTTTTTGACCCATGCATTTTTGTTCAAGCATAAATTAACAACATTTTGCATTGAATGGTTCTTTTTCCCAAAACTATGAAGTACTTATAGTTTTAAAGACCTCATAATTTGATGGCCATTGAATAAATCTTATGGGAAACTTAACCCAAACATAGTCTGCGTGTCCTCACCGTATCTGTGTGGGTTTGCTCTGGGTACTCTGGTTTCCTTCCACATTCCAAAGAAATGCGTAAGAAAAGGTTAACTGGTTTCTCTAAACTGGTCCACTATGAACAGGCTTGACTGGTATCGATATAACCTTGCTCTTATTCTTCAAAGATTTAGCACTAAATTAGAGAAAAATGTCAAACATAAGCATTTTACTAGTGGTCTTAGACTTTTGACCTGGACTGTAAATGCACAAAACTGTGACAGACGTAGCTCTGCATGTGGAGAGTTGTTCTCTGTGCTGTGCTTTCATGTGGTGGAGAATATTTGGCATTGTGGTGCTGCTGAGTGGAAATTGGGAATCGGTTAATAGAGATGGAAGTGTATTAGTTGGAAGAATTATTTTTTGCTTTTCCTGTACAGCAAAACGAGCTTAGAGTCTTTCAGAGCCTTTCAGTAACAAAACCGCCCTTTGTAACGCAGTTCCTGCTGATTCTGGGGCAGTCGTCACCGCTAAGCCTTCCTATTTAAACAACTCTGTGGTCATTGTATTCCAGGAGGTGAATTAAAGTGTCTTTTCCCTGGTTCTTAATGGTTTTTCTATATTGTCCGTTTTTGGATATTAGTCCACTAGCTAGATGTAAGATCTGATCTGGTTAGGACACCCTTTAACATATACATCATGGTGACACTTATGTTCCCATTTCTCATGATATTCTGATCTGACCCATCTAATAAGATGACTATCTGTAACTATTTTACCTCTAGGGAGTATAGGAGCTATATTGCCTCTGAGGATGTGTGTTTTTGGGTGGATTTGGGCTGGTCCCTGGTGTGGGTGTAGATGGGAGGTCCTAACCCACTGGGAGAAGCCATGAGGAATACAGTGTTCTGCACTCGTTTCTAAACTGATGTAGTGCTCTTGCTCTGTAATGATGCAGTACCATATTTGGATTTTATTCTTCGTGATTATTGGATTATTTCAGAACAAGCTGAATGTGGATGGACAAAGGAAAGCTGTGGTAGGACTTCAGGTTTTTGATTTGCCTTTTGAAGAAATAAACTAAATAAATTGATAGATAATCATGCACTGATTTTTAATTGGTGGCGGTCTTAATTTGTTGGGTAATTATTAAATACTGATGACACTTTTTCTCAGTCTATGGTTTCTTTTCAACTTTATGCACTGATGAAACAGAAAACCTTAAAACAGGTGTTGAGTTAAATCAATTAACTAAAACATTTCATACAGTCCTTTTTAGTGACTATACATACATAAAGCAAGGTGTAAATTTAGTTTATCAGCTACCCCTTCAAAAGAGAAACACAGAGATACACAGTGGTACTTAATATTTTGTAAACCCTTTAGAATTTACTATATTTATGCATACACATTAATGTCTAAAACGTTTGTAAACCTCTAGGAGGTGAAATTGATCATTTTGTTTTAAGCAATCTGGTGAGTGGGCTTCATGATCTATCAATTAATGATCTATCAAATTCTGGTTTTCATAAAACAAGTTTGTGTATGTATATAATTGCACAAAAAAGGCACTGGCTTATGTTAATGTTAATGTGAATGGATGAGACCAAAATTAAACATTATGTCTGAAGGATGGACAACACTTATTATACCATCTTCTTTTACCACCAATACAATCTTGATAAGTTCTGTGAAACATGGTAATGGAGGTTGTGAGTGGTGATAGTTTGGGCCTGTTCAGACCAGTCATAGTGGACCAATTTAGAGCAACCAATTAACCTTACACACATCTTTGCAATGTGGAAGGAAAGAGTACCAACACAGACACGGCCTGCAGCTTAGTACTTGTGTGAAAATCTGATCATGTTTTATATTGTACTTACTTCACTTTTTCTTCACAAACGTTCAAGCACCAGTGTTTGTGCCTCAGAGAATTTATGAAGCTCCTCATTATTCACTATCAGGTTGACCATAGTGAATGCAAGTTTTTTCTGCTCTAGAACTTAGAACATCAAAGCCTGCAAGTGTTAATATGTCATAAACCACATTTGGGTTCACTGATGTCTTTCATAAAAATGTATACCCTGCATCGTCACACATTTATTATGAATAAAATGTTGGTCTGGAGAAGCACGGGGTGTATTCAGAAGTACACCATGGGTGGGGTGCCAGTTCATTGCAGTGCATGGAAGGGGTCACTGTTGCAGGGTCGGGAACCTACACGGCTCACAAAAATTAGGGGATATTTCACTATGGGATATTTCATTTTGAAATACAAAATGGGACAAAGAATGTCAATTCCTGGTTAGATACATTAGCGTTGTTTATTTGATAATTTACCTTTCACTCCCTCAGCCATGGCCAGTCTTTTATTCTTGATATCCAATGTAGCTGGAAGGAATCCACTGCGATGCGAACCCAGGACTCCACAATGGTGGGCTGGAAAATTGACGTTATGCCACCAGAGCATCCCTATTAAACTAAAACGTAAATGTTTCAGTGTAAATCACACAATTTTCCACCCAAGGGCTAACTACAGTGTGTGATGTGTTTGGTACAACTGCTTTTTAAGGTTTACACTAGTGATTGATGCAGACTGAATGCATAATGTGTTACCAAAATGACAGAGAACATAAAATAATTGTAGTGTTCATTTCATCATTATATCTTCAGCATGTGAAATGTAATACTTAGTACGTAATGAAATACTTGATATTTTGCAGATATAAGATTTCATAATTGTTAATGGGCTTTGTCTTCTCTTGCAGGATCCATTAAGCTTCGTTTCCATTGATGAAATTGATGCTTTCTCCCAAGAGGTTGATTTTAATGGTTTGCACGTGCAGGAGGAGTCCAACCGGCATAAATCCCCTTATAGATCATACACCGGGATTAAAGACATCTCTGACAAGGCCCAGACCACTGGCCTTAAGACCACAACAGAGGACCTGACTTCACACAAACGTCAGATACAGAGGCTCAAAGGGTTTTTACATGCAGTTCCTGTTAAACCCTCAGAGAATGTCATCGACTTGGATTCTACAATTGATTCAATACATGTCAAGGAAAACCTTGTGCATCCAGATGACCATGAGCTAAACTTGACAGAAGAAGACTTGTTACCATCCACCTGGACTTACATCAGTCCAAGATCCTCCAGTCAGGGTCAAGGATCCAATCATGTTCACATGCAGAAAGGAAAGGAAGAAAAGCCTGGGAAGACTGACCATGATGATTTGGCACTCCAAAGCACAACCAAAAGTACACCTAAACAGGGTGATGTAATCACAGGATCTGATGGAAAGAGTTATAGACTGATGAGAGGACCTCCAGGACCTGCTGGCCATCCAGGAAAAAGAGTGAGTAATTTCTTTTAACACAGTATGAGCTTTTGCCCCAGTATTTCTGTTGTTTCCTTAAACTGGAACAAGAACAAAGAGTACAGGCTAATGTTACTAATTAAAATACTAATGTAAATTTAGGGGCAGTTGTTGGGTCTGTTATCAAAAGTTTAAGGAGACACATATTTTTTAATATTTTGTTCTGTATTTCTCATCAAGTTAAGAACTAGATCCATAGAAAATGTCCTGTCAGAAATTGTAATATTTTCTTTGAGAAAGAGTATGCAATCTGTGTTATTATGGCATTTTTATTGAATGATCATATATACACTGCATAGAAAAATGAGGGGATATTTCAAACTGATTAAATATCTTAAATACCTCATTTTTGTCAGCAGTGTATGTATATATAGTAATTAATTTATTTTAATTTCACTTTTCAAATTGTATTCCAGCAAATTCCTGCTCCAGCACCTATGCCCAGAGATCACAGGGTTAGCTAGAGATCATAGGCTTAAGCATGCATTGGGCAGGATGCCAGTTCATCACAGGGCTGGCAGGCATTGCTGTTGCAGAGCCAGGGTAATCCCCCAACCAACCTCCCCTCTGTCATACACAGTTTGTCTTGTTGGAATAAACTGCAGTGGTGGGCTAACATCTTAGACTGCTGCACCACCCGAGCACCATCATTAATCATACATTTGATAAAATGTACAAATTTAACGTGTTTTGGGGCACAGTGAAAATAAAAATAACACTGGTACTGGTTCATTACAGTCTCCAGACTGCTATCTAGGTAGATTGATAGCGTACTTACTACTAAGGATTTCTAAACATATCCAAATGTAAATGAGACCATGTTTGCTCAGCATTCAATTTAACTATCTGTTTTGCTTTTGAAATAGTTGTCCCTCTGACTGATGGGTAAGTAATATTACTGTGTGAATTACTGTGTGTTAGAACTTGACTAATACAGGTGGATTTCAGTTTATCTGCTAAGTGATGTACAGTGGCAGGTGAAATATTGCAGATGATACATATTAGCTGATTTAGTCTGATTTCCACACATATGTCAAATGTAACGTGAAAAGACAACCACAACCTATGTTCACATTTTATATAGAATGCAACTACAAAACACAACCATGCTGCAGTATAATGGTGTCAAGTTGAACCAGTTTTGATGGTTTTTGATTGAGTTTTTGATTAATATACAGGTCTGATGTTTATTTATGTGTAAAGAGAATGTATTTTTCTTTGAGGCTTTTTCAATCGTTCCACTTTCACACTAAATGTGGAAAGGGAGAAATCAGTGCCAGTGCCGAGGCCACAATAAACCAAAAGCAACCACACATGAAATGTACTGTTTTCTAAATTACAGACCATGTCTCCAAACCAACAAGAACAATTTCATTATCTATACTTTCACCCCTTTCTATGTTTGCATTTTTTGTGTTGAAGCATAGCAAGACTCCACATGTCTAGCAGAGAAGGCACTACCTTTTAATGTTATGTCTATTGAAAATCACTCTGCTTAATTCATTTAAGCTGTGCAATTTGTCCAAAATAATGCCTGTCATTGTTTCTGTAGGGTTGTGTCGGGACCAGGGGATACATTGGATTTAAAGGTGACAAGGTACGCCAAAAAGTGTCCATGTAACATTAACGTTGAATTACAAGCACATTGAATAAAATGAAACAGTCTTTAGTTCTCAGGAACTGCCTCTATTGGCAAAATGTGAGAGGTACAGTACATTTAAAAATGTCTACCTTGTCAATTGGATTTAAGGGTGACAAGGTACATAAACAGCATCTAAAATTAACTTTGTTTTTGCAAGCACAGTTAATAGAAATAAATGTTTCTGGTTCGGATTTATGAACTGTTTTCAAACTAAACCATGGTGATTTTTGGCACAAATTTAAACCATGGGGTCATATCCAGAATTGGATTAATGAATGGAAAATATGCATGTGTAGGTACGTGGGAAAAGTCACATCCAGACTTCTAAAGTGTAGCCGCCCATGTCTCTTTTTGGCCAGCCCATTGAAGGAGCTCTTTTAGATTATGGAAATATTGACAGGTTTTCCTGTGTCAAGGTCTCACTAAATGATGTCCTAATTCCTGTGTGGGATTTCTTCCAACGTTGAAATGGTCATGGTAGATGACGTTTAATGTGTGAAAATTCTCAATCTACAAAAAGAATTCTATGTCTAGTAGTAAAACAGAATTATAATAGCTCAGTACATTGCACATGCTGGTCCCTTTGTGACACCTAAGCCTGCCAGAAGGCACTCCTGGGACTTGGACATGGATCATTGCATTGGTGGGCTAGCAAATTACTACTTTGTTACCTGAGCACTCACCAGTGGTTAAAGGAGATACAACATGTTTCTTCACTTATGCGACGCCTCACACTTCTGCTTTTAATTACAGTGCAGCAAAATTAAATTTATTCGAAGGAAGATTTAACTGCTATGGTTATTCTGCTGAAATGTTAAATTACTGAAAGTTTTTACAGTTAGGGTTATGATGATATGTTGTGCTGAATAAATGCAATTAGCAACCATTAATTTGTTTTTTATATACAGTTGATTCTGGTTAATGGGACCACATCGGGACGCGATCGTTTTGGTCATAATAACCGGCTGGGCCGATTAAACGAACATGCCCTACGTTACAAGACGGGACGTGCTATGTAACATATTAATTGTTCATTAAACCTTTATTGTGAGATTTACACGTAATAGCGAATGTACAAACAAGAACTACTGTTACTTACGGACTTTGTTCATTGAAAAATAAATTTGCAAACAAGTTTTTTGAAACGATCCACAACACAATGTATAGGTACTCAGCATGCAAAGCATAATACTGTACAAAACAAGTTCTTACTAAATTCTAGTCAACGTTTGAAGAACTTATCCAGTGTGATCTGACGCGCTTTTGCTGTGGCTAAGTGGCGACGAGGCTTCTTTTTTGTAGTAAGTGGAAATGTTGGGCAAAGACCTGTAGGTGGCAGTAGAGGGCTGGGGAGAAACTCAGGAGCGTTGTAGTGATACCACAGACGAAGAGTTTCTTTGGTAACCAGGAAAATTACATACTTCTTATTCGCTTTTTAAATTTTTTTGTTCGATTAAGTGCGAATTTTGGTCCATATAAGCGAATAAATTTACACGTATATAATAGGATTTGATTCTGTACTATAGGATTTGGTCCGAATAAGCGGCTGGTCCCATTAACCGGTGGTCCTATTAACCGGAATCGGCTGCATTGTGAAATAAGGCTGGATAACATGGGTCATCTGGTTCTGCACAAACTTGTGGAGTCCATGAAAGTTTTAGTGCACAGTCATTAGAATAAAAGGAAGAACATACCAAACACTAATACATTGTGAAATTTATATATGCTTTACATTTTTTTACATTTTACAACAATAATATTGAAAAGCATTAGAATTAAGTAAAAATACAAAACATAAGAATCACCATTGGTTTCTAACATTTGGCCCCTTTATATATATATATATTTTTTTTTTTTGTGGAATTCCTTTATTTTTTTTACTTTATTCTGGCATATTCCAAACCTCACCTGTTTGTGATGTCGGCAAATTAGACTGACATTACTGTCTGTCATCGAAATTGTAGAGAGCTGTTTCTCATGTGCACCTTCCATTGCGTGCACAAGAACATTTAAGGTTGCTAACTGATATGAAATGCATAGGCAGAGACGAAAAGGCATTTTATAATACAGTCTTATAATCCAAGCAATTGGGGGTTAAGGGCCTTGCTGAGGGACCCAACTGTGGCAGAGGTGGGATTTGAACCCTGGACCCCAGTCCTAAACTATTATAGGAAAGACAAACTTGGAACAAATGAGTCTGGACATTTTATAAACAGGCATCGGTACCAAAACAACTCTGTAGCCAGTAGACTTTACTTCACCAAAGGAAGAATATAAACTATGGGAGTTCATACAGTTACACTGCAAAATTGCAAGGTAATATCAACTTGCACGTCTTTAACATTCCTTTTCTATTTTTTTCTTTTTTAAAGCTTTTTGGGCTAGATATCAGGCCAAGGTAAGATTGGCTGTTCTGATTGGTTCAGCTCTGTATTAATCAATTACCCAGAATTCCTTGCTAGTCCCCATCTTCATGCCATTGCCAGGTGAAGTCAAATTTTCCTTGGCCTCTGGGACTCCCAGTTCCTTCTCGCCAAGTGACAGAGTTTCCATTTTCCCTGCTCGTTTGCAGAGGATCGAGGGCTGATGAAGTAAACTATCTTTCCGGTGGCCGTTGATTGAGGAGGATTTGAGTGGAAAAGGTTGCACAATGCATGGATTAAGGGCGCTTCACCGCCAGAGCACTACAAGCTCAAAGAACTGATTAAAATGAAATCTCCACCATGTTGAATATAAGCTCGCGAGGAAATCTCAAACATGCCCTCTTGTTGATCTTTTCCATTCGGTCCTTGTGTAGGCTCTCCAGTGTGCTTTGTTTCCATTTCTAAATAGTATGTGTAGTATTCATGTCTGGTTACGTCATTACCATGTAAAATGCTTTGAAGATTTCATGGCTAAATAAAACAGGAACAAGAATTAAATAACCCAGTGGTCTGTCTGGAAATCCATAAGACCGTGCTGTAGTTGGGGATGATCATCCAGTCACATTAACACTTCGAAACTAGTACATAGCGAAAAGTCATCCACACCAGTGTTAATTTCGTTGAGATCTATTTTCGTCATAGTTTTCGTCAACGAACCTTTTTTTTCATGATGAAAACTAACCGATAACTAAACAAAAACTACTTACAACGATTAAAACTATGATGAAATTAATTGACACTTTCGTCAACAAATAGAAACGAGACGAAAATGTTCGGCATAGGCGGCGTCCAATCAGAACTGAATTAGGCAGGGACAAAACATCCAATCAGAACTACTTGGACATATATGAAGAGGCGGGATAAGCCGGGTAGCTATCCAATCAAACGCACAAATTTGATCTAAACCCGGGAAGACCATACTAGCTTT
>JAVSBV010115944.1:0-20355 GCA_033117975.1 Parotocinclus spilosoma
ATGTTACATAGCACGTCCCGTCCTGTAACATAGGGCATGTTCGTTTAATCGGACCAGCCGGTTATTAGGACCAAAACGACTGCCTCCCGGTGTGGTCCAATTAACCGGATTCGACTGTTTATATATATTTATATATATATATACACTGCTCAAGGAATGAGGGGATTTTGTTTATTGAATATGAAGCAATAAAAAAAATAAAAATTGTATTTTATTTTTGTCACATGCATTAATACACAGTACAACTTGCAGTGAAATGCTTTGAATCAATCTGCTTACACAAAGTCATAAAAAATTTACATTTGAAAATTAAAAGTACAACTACAAGAGCAACAAACTAAATACGAACACTGAAATGATCAGACATGAACAAATGTACAAAATGTGAATAGTATAAAATTAGATTTGTTTATATCTTATAATTGGAGTGTTCTTATTGTGTTCTTTGCATTTGTTGCACTGTCATTAAACAGGATGATCAGAAAAGCAAATGAAAACTCAGTTTCGATTACGTAAATGAGATGCAAACTCCGTGATGGTGATTGAGTAGTAAGTGATATATTCATAAGGATGAACAGAAGTATGTTAAAGTGGATGAGTGTGCCTCCACACTGACTGTTCAGTAGGGTGTATGATCACCCAAGAGTGCCAAAGCACACTGACAGTGATGGGGCATGAACAGGATCAGATTGTCCAGCAGTTCTTGTGGGTTGCACTGCCGCTCTTGCTCCAGGGCAACTTCCAGCTCCAGGGTCCTGTGGGCGGACGCCAGATGTCTTCCCAGTACATCTTTTTGTAGCCCCAGAGCAGGACCTTATCCAAATTCTAATTCCATCACTGGTGTAATGAGTTTAAAAACAAACTGGACTATTTGAACCATTGAAATAATGTAGAGCCTGCTCTGTTGGTTCAGACCTTCATACGTTCCTTCCTCCCTAATCCACACTAGTACCCTTTTTAGAGCTCATATTGTCATTAGATTTCTGCCTCTTTTCCTAGCCATGTTTCACAACAGCAGATCTGACAGCTGGCATGTAGCAGCCCGGTCCAGTTTAAAATGTCAGCGTATATTTCCGTCCTGACTTTTAGTATCCGACACGGTGGCATTTGAGCACGACGCCCACTCACATTTAAGGCTATAACCACCGTACTTGAGAACGATACGTTTTCCGACCGATGAACTGTGCCTAACCCTTGCGGGCTCATAAGCGGAGCGTAAAAAAGATTAAAAGCAGTGTAGCTGCGATCGTATTATGGCTCAGATGTCAGGTTTAAGTGAGCTGGAGATGATTTGATTTTATTTCTTTTTTTTTTTTTTTCCTGTGGGTTGCAAATTGAAAAATGAGGTTTTACAGCTACGACGGATGGTTATCCATCATTACTTTGAAAATGGCAGAGAGATGGTGAGGCGTTTTTTATTTATTTTATTTTTTTATTAGCCTCAATTGCCAGGACCTTTTTTCACCATTTCCTGTTGTTTTTAGCACGGCTCGGCAGTTTCAGAAGGGATTTGGACGAGGTTTTTGCATTTTATCTGATGGTAATGTTCAAAGTATATAAAATATAACTAGAATGACTTTTTAGAAACATAGGCCTGGTATATAGGCTATGCAGACAAAAGTTTGTGGACACCCCTTCTATTTTAGCAACAGTCACTTGTAACACATTCAGAATAAAACGCACACATTTATGGATTCTTCACACATGAACAGTGACTGTAGAAAAGGCTTGTGCTGTTACCCCAGTGGCCCTTTTATTGGCACATTTGTACGTTTAACTTTCTGGCCCTTAGTTCTATAAAAAACCTTAAAAATGCACTGGGACGCCAATAGATGGAGAAGGCATTTGGAAGAATGGAGAAGAGTACGGCCAGAGTCAAAGAACTTGTGACAAAATCTGACAGCAGGAAGTTGTGTTAGAAATGTGTTAACCGCTTCACAGTTTAGCTGGGGGCAACAATGTTGGCAGGGCGTGACCGCTTCTGAATGATCATCATACCAAGCAGTTGCCAGTCATGGTCCAGTTTCTGAGTCTTTTCACCGACTGTTACTGTGTCACTCTGCTCCATATGTTCATGGTATGCAGTTTTCCAAAATTTTGTTGCCAGATCCTGCGCAGATTTCTAGAAGCAATTATTGTCCAAAAGAAATTTTAATTCACAAACTGTGAAACATGCCTGCAGTCCGTGTACCTCAGTTTTGTCTTTCAATCACAATGTTATTAAAATGTACTGTAAACTGGGATTTTTGCCACTGCCTGTTTAGAGATATGTGTGTGCGCTTCGATACACCTGCAAATTCAGCTACTTCTTTCACACTATGTCCTTCGGGACATCCAAATGCAATCACTCGTTTTTTGCCAATCAATAGCACCGCTTTTTTCACACATCGAACAAGATATTCAGACTGCAGTCCCACCCGTCCCACACACTACAGGTGTTTATGGCCTGACCATCTTGTGCAATGCCCTTTGAAGTTTTTTTGGCTGAGGAGCTTATCTAAGTCACGTCTGCATGACCCTAAGCTAGTACGAGTGAACCCTTGTGACACCTGCTGAGAGAAAAGAGATTCTTAAAAAACAGGAAAACCTGGTCATGTTCCACTCGCTTTTGTTTTCACTTTATATAAAAGAGAGCGGCACGGTGGCTGCCTCACTGGAGGAAGGTCCCGGGTTCAATCCCAGGGTCACATGTCCTCCCTGTGTCTGCATGGGTTTACTCCAGGTACTCCGGTTTCCTCCCACAGTCCAAAGTCATGCATGTTAGGTTAATTGGTGTTTCTAAAGTGGTTTTAGTGTGCGACTGTGTGCGTGTGCCCTACGATGGATTGGTGCCCCGTCTAGGGTTGTTTCTACCCTTGCTCTCAGTGTTGCCAGGTGGGCACCGGCTGGCCCGCGACCTCTGGGGATTAAGCGGAAGATAATGGATGGATAGATTGATTTTTTTTTTTTAAATAATAAAAAAGTTCTGCATTGTACAGTACTGAAATTTGTGTATCAAATTGTGTATTGATAACTTTTTTTTTAATAGGACTGTTAGCAAAGTTTCTAAACTTCTGTGACCAGTCAGTCTGCACTTTGGTCAATGTCCTGTACTACAGCACTTAATATTTAACTAACGTTAAAAAGCACATATTTGTAATTAGACACCACCTGCAAGCCAACAAATTACTTTAGAAAATATGCCAGCCAGAGGAAAACCTTTTCCTTGACATAACCACAAATGTAAGTGCCACTAATGGAGTTACCTAAATGCTACCGGAACCTTCTCTGGTAGTACTGGTACCAGGTTTTGTAGTATCAGATCTTACATGAACCATTAATGCTCGTTATGTCAGGGTGCAGATTGTCTATAATTGTGGCATTGTCTTTGGGACTAATATCTAATCAGCTACTTTTTAGCTCCCCAGATTAAATCTGGCTGTTTTACACTGGTTCATGATTAAACAGTCTGTGTAATTGGTTTCTCATTTTTGTGAAGCAGCAGGCCAGTGCTTAATCTCATTTAATGCTCAGGCCTGGATGCAGCTAATTGATCTGCTGAAACCCTCTCTTTGTTAAGCAAAGATGTTTCCATGCTAGAATCTTCTGGCCAGTTCCTGTTCATTAATTATATATTACTATGCAAAAGTCTTAGGCCACCATTAGCAATGCTGTAATGACCATATATAACATATTGGAGATGACTGGACCCAAGCATTTCAAAAGTTCCTTTGAAGATGTGGTACTCTGTAATCCTCTTTTCCACTGATCTTCATTCCAATCTTTGTGAGCTTTAATGTATTTTAGCCTGTTCCTCTTTGGAAAAATTGATTTCTTGGCTGCTACCGTCCAATTAAGTGGATTCGACTGTATTAATACATTCGGAGTGTGTGACTGGATTCATAGATTCAGAATAGTGTGTGTCTTGTTTGATATGTGCAAAATTGGTTGCAAAGCACATAATAATAATTGGCTAAAAGGAGTGGTTGGATTGGACATACCAAAGGCCATAGTGCGAAGAAAGTAGCTGAATTTGCATGTGTGTCGAAGCATACGGTCATACAGGTCTACCAGCAGTGGCCCAAATCCCAGTCTAAAGGAAATTATTGTCAGAATTTGTAAAAATGAAATGCTATGAAGTATGTTTCAGTCACATGCAACTTCTTTTTTTGTCTGGTGAGTATATTAGAGTGGTACAGCCAAATGGCTCTCAAATTCCGTGTGGATGCTTTTCTAAAATGTTGCCATACTAGTGCTTATTGCGATATGCTCACTACTAACGTACTGTTCTATTTTGTAGAGATATTCAAGAGGGTTGATGCTCATAAGAGTGGATTTATTGAGCTGGACCTTTTTCAGGTAGACTTTTCGTAATCTAAGCATGTTATGTAATTGTTAAATACTGTTTGTCACTGTTTAATTTGAGCCTTTATTTCCTTTTTCTTTTTTTGTAGTGGCTGTCCTTCGCCATGATCTAAGTGAGACAAACGGAAGATTCCCACATGTAAATATCTGCAGAATTACAATACACTGTAAAATATTTGTTATAAATTTACAGTACAAATATTGGCCTGTAGTAAAATACTGCTCCTTTACAGTTAGAGCCTACAAAATTTTAAGTTTTGCTGTTTTAAGTTAAAACTGGGTTTATTTGGGCATAAATATGACCCAGAAAAGTCATCAGAACCCCGAAAAGTCATCAGATTTTCATACAAACATTAATTGGGTTTATACTGGGTATTAATTGAGGCACATGATACATATTTACATATCTGTGAGTGGCAAAAGTATCTGACTCTCTAGAATTGACAGTAAACATAAAGGAGAAATGAATCAGTTAATTGAAATTGAAACATTTTCAATGAGTGGGATGACAATCAGATGTCAGTGGGCATACTGCTGTATTTAAAAAAGAGGGATCTATCAGAATCAAATCTTCAAAATGTGTTGGTGGAAGTGTATCATGTTATTAATTAGGAACTCAAAAAGCAGTTGTTGAGAAAAAAAATTGTTGATGCTCATCAGTCTGGAAAAGTTCTAAACCATCTCTGAAGAGTTTGGACTCCATCGATGCATGGCTACACAGATCTGTGTACAATTTGAAGAATTCAAGACCGCTGTTACTTGGCTGACCAACGAAGGTCAATCCAAATGTAAGGTGTGTAATAGTCTATAAGGTCACATAGAAACCCAGGGTAACTTCTAAGCACTTAAAGGCATGTATGGCAGGGTTGCACAGAGAGAGTCATTTCAAAAGGAACATTGCTGTCCTTTCGGTGGCACATGGCCAATACAGAAGGCGACTGGAAAAACGTTTTGTGGACAGATGAGACCAAACTGGGCCTTTTGGTTTAATGAGTGTTATACCTGGGGAAAAGAAAAACATTGCATTGCAGGATAAGAACCTTATTAGGACAACTTGGCATCGGGGATGGAACAATGAATTCTGAATTATACCAGCAAATTGTAATGGAAAAGGTCTGGACATCTGTCTGTGAACTGAGTCTCATGAGAAAGTGGGACATGCAACAAGACAATGACCCTAAGTACTCAGGTCATTCTATCAACAATGGGTAAAGAAGAGCAACTTATGTCTATGTCGTGGAAAAGGTTCACACGAAGAAACCCACCAACATCCCAGAAATGAATATCTTGGAAGTTCTGTATTTAGGAATGGACTATCCTAAGCTAGACTGCTAGACTGACCAACAGTTATGGAAGCATTACTTCGCAGATACACCTGCTTATGGGTCACACCAGTTGCTACTTTCACCACTCGCATACAGGGTGAGTCAAAAGTCACAGGACATGTGACCAATGTTGTGGACTTTTTCTTCAGCCGTAGCGCTTTTAGACAACCACTATGTGGCTTGTCGTACACAGTTCCAGTTTACAATAGTGCTGTGTCTTTCTGGGCGTCGGTTGTTGAAGTTTGCGGCTATGATACAGCAGCTGCGTTCCCCAGACATCAGATCAGAATCATCACTTCCATCTTCAGTTACCCATGGCAAACAACAAAAAACACATGATAATATTGCAAATCTGAATGCTGCAATACATTTTTTTTACACAATTCTGGTCTTCTTTGATATGCTACACGACCACCAAAAAAAACCTTGCCCATTAATCCAATATGGCAGCTTTCAAGATGGAAGCCATTTTTCGGACATAGTTTAAAAGGCTATAGGCCCCCTTTATCCATTACTTGCTGGGGTGTTCAGATATATCATTTTCCCTTTGGTTCTGAAATAAATGGGTGACCTGTGACTTTTGACTGACTCTGTACAATGTGATGCAATGTCATTGGTAAATATTTAGACGTTGACTTATAAAATCTTCATTTATATTCATTTGTTGTAACCAATTAGGGAATACTAATTCCATTTAAGTTTATTTACACTAAAGTAAATTCCTACGAAATATACATTTGTTCTTTATTTTAAATACTATCATTTATATCAGTTTGTACCATTGTTTTATTAATGATAAACATTTAACAGGGGAAAAATTATAAAACAGTGAATGCAGATGAACGAATGTAAAGAAAGATATACAGTTTTTATGCGTTATTACCATCATTATAGAGCTAAGATTCAGCACCTAACTTACTGAAGGACCAATTTGATGATGACTCCTGACGTCACTGCTTAGTCATTTGTAACTGAAATGGACCATTATGTAAAGTATGGTAAAATGCAAAAATTAAACTTCTATTTACAGTTAATGTTGCCAGACATAAAGATGTAACTGTAAAATTAGAGCAGTATTTACAGTGTATATGGCAAATATTGCACATTATTTAGCCCTGTAAAAATATGCTTTCATGTATTAAATATAGTTGCCAATATATTCAGGACATCTACTTTGTACCTGCACTCACTGGCCATATAATCAAGAACACCTACCGACCAGGTGGAATTTATTGGGAAGCTAAAACGAACTGTAGCCCATTTTTTGCTAAAAGCAATTTCATCCACATCTTACCCATAAATCAATGGGAAGGGATGACAATAGGAATACTCCTAACCAGACTGCATTGTGCTGGGTTGAGTACATCAGATGAGTAACCATAATGTCATACTGGGTCAAGAATAGTTGAGTATAAAACACAGGCTCTTCTTATAACAATTAATAATTACTTAAAGCTTTATCAAAAAATAGAGACAGAGCTTTACAAAACTGAAATAAATTTTAGATTCAGATAAAAATTGACCAAGTTGAACTTTTCATCATTCTTGGTCCTTTTTCTGAATAGATACTTCTAAAAATTTGGTTTTAAAGCAGCATTTTAGTTAGAATATCTATTTATTTGGGAAGTACAACTTAAATGTATTTATTTATTTATTCAATAAATAGAGGTGACCCTTTCTTTAATTATATCAGGCTTAGGCACTTCTTGCCGGAGCTGTGGCCTGTTGAGATTGAAGAATATCGGTGATATTTCAAAAGTGAGATTTTTTTAGGAAAAAATATTTCATCATCTTAGTTTTGAAAGGGTATTGAATTTTTCGGTGCCTGCCCTGGCAGGAAGCGCCTGTTTTTACCACCCAGGTAAAAATGTACTGTAAAATGTGACAGTAGAACCATGGAGTGGCCAAATTACCACCAAAATCCATGGTAGAACTGTGAAATAATTTATGGTCAGTTCATAGTCAACCAAGTTTACAATTATACTATGAAATTTGACAGTGGAACCATAATTTGGCCAAATTACCATCAAATTTAGAGTAGAACTGTAAACTTTACAGTCAAACTGTGAAGGTTCAGGGTGGCATGGTGGCTTGATGGGTAGCACCGCTATTTCGCAGCATGAAGGTCCCGGGGTTCAATCCCAGGGTCTGCGTGGGTTTCCTCCTACATTCCAAAGACATGCATGTTAGGTTAATTGTTGTCTCTAAAGTAGCCCTTAGTGTGTGAATGTGTGTGTGATCCTACGATGGCTTGACTCCCAGTCTAGGGTTGTTCCTGCCCTTGCGCCCTTGGGCACAGGCCGACCCGCCACCCCATGTGAATTAAGCGGAAGATAACAAATGAATGTGAAAGTTCACATTAAAACTGTCAATCAGTACAGTACATTTTTCCTCACATACTTTCCCATTTTCCAGTGTAAATAAATGCATGGTCAGTGTTTAGTCAGTAGTTACCCTTTTCTATTCATTTAAGAATACAGGGTGACTCAGAAACATAATAGCAAGAGGTTGGTCAGTGATTTTAGATACAATAAAGCCAAATCTATGAACTATTTATATTGTAGAGTGTGTATTGCGGAAGTGTCAGAATGCCCAGAAAAATGGTTGTGATCATATAATCTGCTGGTTACTACACAAAATAAAATGTACTTTTCATCGCGTGATGTCGTTGTGAGTTTGTATAAATACCCTGTCGCTTTTATTAGCGCGTGCAGTGTTTAAGGGCATGCTGCGTATTCCCTCTGTCGGCCTCGTGTCTTCTGCTGGACGCTCGTAAAGGGTGTGCACCCTCTTATCAGCATTCCGTCCGCAAACGCCCGGCTTTTATACGCGGTTATAATTATTAAGAATTCTGACAGGAGTTTTACCAAACGCCTCACAGGTAAGCGTGATTTTCATGGTTTTAAGCTGGAACTTATATTTACTTTTAGCCGGCTAGCATCATAATGCGACTGTTAGCCAACACAAATCCCGAGTAGGCACTTTTACTTTACGGACAACTGCTTTCAAATAGGTCCGTTCTTACGGGGTTTATTAGGACTAGTTCAGTAGCGCTATTTAGTTTTGAAATTATATATTCATATTTGTATCTTAACTGGTTTTATCCCCATGTTTTGTGTATTGTAGCAGTAAAAGTTCAACACAAATTACAGCAAATGCAGCTCTTATGTCCAGAGAATCTGACCCAGTCAGGGGTCCATTTGTCTGTTTAAAATGACAACGAGTCATGACCGTTCTTAATAACGCTGTAATAATTGGTAAATATCTCTTTATTCTCTTATTGTTATTGAGCTACTTGAAGAAATGATAAGAAACGATCATTTTGCAGCGCTGCTACCAGAAATAATAACGCTTGTCATTTGCCCTGAGAAAACAATCATATGATTAAGGAGTCCAAACAATTGGTTGTGCTTCTGCAGGGACACGTAAAATAATCACATTTAATAATGCAGAAATCTGCTTACTGGAATAGCTTTCATTTGTTCAAGAGAGGACTTGCGTGTCTGGGGATGGGATGGGAAAACAGGTTAAAACAGAAGGGATACGATTTGACAATGTTGTGATGTTATAATAATTACATTTCAGTTTACTTGAGTTAAATAGAAGTCGCTCTTGGTAGCACATTTGGACTCCTTTAGGATCTGAGGCTGAACTGTGTTTTTTTGTGATTTGGAATTGAAAAGGGGTGCTTTGTGATTCCTGATTTATTGTTTAGAAATCGTTGTTCCCACTGGCAACTTAATGTGAGAACACATGCACGCACGCACACACACACACACACACACACACACACACACACACACACACTCACATACACACTCAACCACACATACTCTCTCTCTCACACACACACACACATTCAACCACACATACTCAAATACACACACACACACACTCAACCAAACATACTCAAATACACACACACACACACACACACACTCAAGCACACATACTCACATACACATTTAACCTCACATACACACACACACACACACACACACACACACTCACAACCATACACACTCACACTTACAATCAACCACACATTCTCATATACACACACACACACTTAACCACACATACTTACACAGACACACACTCACAAACTCAACCACACACACACACACACACACACACACACACTCACACAAACACACACTCACAGCGTCACACAACCACAAACTCACAAACACGCACACACATTCAGATAAAAAAAATAAGCAAATACAAAATAAACATGGTGTTTCTTACATTTTCATATAGACTACAATTCCTTTGAAGACAGTGTGAAGATTTTTCAGAATGGTTCGTGTTTGGTCTGGTCAGCTTCATTTCATTTGTTAACATACATCCTATATTTCAAGTCTGCAACAAAATTTGAAAAAGTTGGAACAATAAAGCATTTACCCTTTTTTAATATTTCTATTCTTCCTCATGACACTTAAAAAACTGTCCTTGAGTATACCAAAATGTGGTGTTTCATTCTTCCTGTATAATTGATGTGTATGATAAGGCGTGTACCAGTACAGGGTCATTGTCACATTTTTATATTTAAATTTAAACACATTCTTTACTGGGGACAGGTCAGGACTGCAGACCCGTTTCCTCTGCAGCATGTGGTTTTGCATTGTCTTGTTGCTAAATGCATGGATGCCCCTGGCAAAGATGTCATATTGCATTAATGCTATCATTACATAAGCATGACCTGTCATGCTAACTGACACTACCCCATACCATAGCAGAGTCTGGTTTGTGGACTTGTTACTGATAATAGTCTGGATGGTCCTTTTCATATTTGGTCCAGTACACTCTACGCCTGTTTTCAAAGATCTGGAATACTGACAGTCCACATTTCTACCATATGATGGGCCATCCAGGATGTCTTCAAACCCAGAGAATGCACATGAGTGTGAAGATGATTAAGAAAAGAATTATTTTGGCACAGTAAAAGTTCAGGTGGTATTGTTGAATGTACCTTTGTACTGTAGTGCTTGACAAAGGTTTTGCCAATGTATGTGATTACATCAACCACTAATTAAAGACCATTGTTGATGCAGTGCAGCCTAAGAGACGACAGTGAACACTGAACACTGGAATTCCTCTTGATTCCTTGAATTGTATAATGCATCATATAATATTATGCACCATAGAGCAAGAAATATGCAAATCCCTTCCATATTTTCTTTCAGGAGCATTGTTTTTGAATGTTTATTCAATATTTAGTATTATTTAAAATATTTTTGGGAGATTTTTGAAGAAATCTGGAGGTCCTCCGCCCACTTTTGCTTCTCAAATAGTCAGTATTGTGAAGATACTGGTTTCCAAATCATGATAGTAATCACCTGTTGACCTAACTTTTTTGAAATTGCATTCATTTGTATCTCATTTCTAGACCTAAATCCCTATTCCATTTTTTAGAACGTGATACAGGCCTTAGATGAACCATTTAGACGAACCCTGAATTCGACTGTGTAGTGTGATAGAAGTGCACTGTTATGATAGGGTATCCCGAAGATCTCGCAAGACCGTTCCTGGTCGCACTAAATCCCCAGGATCCCTATCGGGTTTTAAAGGTCGGAGCCACAGACAGACAACAAATTTGGGGGAAAACAAAGAACATTTATTAACAAAAGACACATAAATCAGGCATTTAAATGATAAGTGAAAATGAGTCCACACACGAGATCGGTGGGGGGTAGAGCCCAGAGTCCTGTGCTGGGGCCAATGGGCCCACTCTATAACAGTCCAGGGGTCCGCAAACAGCCGGGGCGCTGAGGGTCCGCTGGGGTCCGTTGCGTCGAGGTCCAGGGCGACAGGGTCCCAGGGGTTCGCGAACGGGCTGGAGCGAAGCGGGTCCCACGGTGACGGTGGGGGTCGTGGTACTGCCATAATGGCTCCGCGCCAGAGGGTCCGGGACGGCTTTCATACCGGGGCCAAACAACAGCACCTATGGGAGCCGGGGTACCGCGAACGAGCCCATAAAAGGAAAAGAAAACTAAAAGCAGCCTGAACAGAAAGAAAGTAAAAGGACATAAAGGGGGGGATAAATAAAGGGTGGCTTTCAGAGCCAAGGATCTGTAATGGCGACCAGCGACGACGGCCGAACAGTCCGGGGCGAAGGTAGGAACCCTAACATGCACATTGTGATTTGGGACAGGCACTGGCAATGAAACTCATACTAAAAAATGCATAAGAGGGCAATGTGAGTATTTAAGAATAGTTATGATGTATGTTAGTACCCATATAAACGTTAGAAAAGTTGTTTGTTAGTTGAATATCTAGGAGAGAATGTTTCTTTTAATCTATTTTATTTACAACAAGTACAGGGTGAGTCAAAAGTCAAAGGACACCTATTTATTTCAGAAACAAAAGGGAAAATTGATCTGAATTAGTGGTGGGCCATGTGGTATCGTTCGCAATAATACTACTATAATTATGATATTAATGATATGATATTTATTTATGATATAAAAAATTGTGATATTCCGACATGTTTACGTAATGACATGATGCATTTACAGAAAGTATGCCGTACATCCAGTACACGACTCCTAGGCAGAGCAACAGATATGGTGGAAAACGGTTTTCACAAGAAAGAGTTTGTCCCATAAAAGGGAAGAACATTCAGTAGAGTGGTTTTAGTACAAAAGTATCGCAAACATATAGTGATATTAATTTAGAGCCATATCGCCCACCCCTAATCTGAATACCCCAACAAGTTATGGGTGACAGGGCCTATCTTTTAGGCTGTGTGGAGAACATGGCTACCATCTTGTAATGGATGTTTATTAACAAATGTGAAGTGAAATTGACCAAACGAAAAGTAAAAAGGACAGAGTAAATGCATTTGCTTTGATGTTTTTTAGTGTATGTTGTATTTCCATTTTCCATTTACTATTCCCAATTTTGTGGTCCTCTGTGGTTGTGCTGTACAATCCTACATGCACAGCTAGCAGAGATAGCCTTTCAAAGGCGTAATAACAGTGTGTGCTCTTTGTCTGTTTTTACTGAATGAATGTGCTCTGGGTGTTAGTTACCCATACTGTGCACCACTTGTGCAAATACCAGTGCCATGTCTATTTATACTCTTTCTGTTCCTGAGACCCCTTTCTATCAGGCTTACTTTGTTTGTTTTTTTCTAGTATGTTTTCTTACGGCGGGATTTCAGCACACATTAGTGCCAACAGGCTGAAGGCTGAGGGGGTGGGTTCCTATCAGAGCGCCGTCCATTTCCAAAACCAGGTGTTTGAAGAGCTCAGACAGGAGTGCCTAGATGGGGGCTATCTATTTGAGGACCCCTGCTTTCCTGCCGAACCACAATCATTGGGATTTAAAGAGCTGGGACCATACTCTTCCAAAACCAGTGGAGTAGAGTGGCTAAGACCTACGGTGAGAGACACATTAAAAACCCATGTGGGCTGATTCTGTGGTTATTAACTCTGTAATAATTGGGAAAGACATTTTTATTGTTATACTTGTATTGTTTCTCTTGGTTGGCATCTAGTGTCAGTAAGAGGCTTTCCTGGAATTTATGTGGTGGACAGGGCGCCAGTCAGGGGTTGGTAGAGGTCACTGTTGCAGTGCCAGTGGACAGACAGGAACAGTTATGTGTCTGTGTGACACTTGATCCAGCCAGGACTAAAATCTGGGACACTGCTGTGGTGGGTTAGAGAATTGTCGCTGTGCCACCTGAACTCTTCTGGATACAATATAAATATTAATTATTAAATAAATTAATACAAGCATGTGATACAGTTAAAACTGCTGTGGTTGTATTGCAGGATATAAAATAATTTGGTCATTTGGCTTAAGGTTTTGGAATGCACATGTCCAATTGTGCTAAAGGTTGCTTTTATGTTACCAGGATAGCAACAAATAATAACTATATAATAATTAAAGTATAACTGCTGAAGGAACTTGGTGGCACAGTAGCACAGACCTTCGTTATTTTGTCATTCATAGTGACATAGTCATAACACCTTTCTGGGTGTGTGGGAGGAGTCATACAGAGAGATGATTTACAGAACACATTTTATCCTATAGCTTTTTTTAAAAAAAGGGGACATCTTCTTAAATATTTTAATAAAATACAGAAGCTAATGGCTAAGCATGGGAGATGCCTAGATGTTGGCTGCACAGGACAGTAGGCCTCAAACGACTAAAAAGCTGAGTGACTAAAGCTTTATACTACAAATACTACATATTACACAGTAATTGCTTGTTACCGCAGATATATCTAATTAGCCAATCACATCGCATGACCTAGGTGCATTTAGGCATGGTCAACACGACTTGCTGAAGTTCAAACCGAGCATCAGAATGGGGCATAAATGTAATTAATGTAACTTTATGCATGAGATGGTTGTTGGTGCTAGATGGGCTGGTTAGAGTATTTCAGAAACTGATCCAACTGATCTACTGGGATTTTTTAAACATAACCATGTCTAGGGTTTAGAGAGAATGGTCTGAAAATGCTGTGAGCGACAGTTCTGTGGACAAAATGCCTTGTTCTCGGAGGAGAATGGCCAGTTTGGCATGAGCAACAGACTCATACACAGAACAACAGATGTGGTGGAAAGTAGTTCTCAAGAGGAGGAGTTTGTCCCAGAAAGGGGAGCAACTTCTTTAGTGTGGAGGTGGTTTTGGTTCAAAAGTATCATAAAGCATAGTGATATTATTTTAGAGCCATATCGCCAACCCCTAATCTCAATACCCCAGCAAGTAATAGGTGACGGACCCTATTTTTTAAGGCTGTGTCGGAAAGTGGCTGCCATCTTAAAAGCCGCCATATTGAATCAAGGCCAAGTTTTTTCAACGCTAAGGTGGTCATGTAGCATATCAAAGAATTGTCTTTTATTATATTTGCAATATCGATAGAGATTTAAAAGTTATCAACAGAAAGTTCAAAAAGTTTCACTTTTTTCTAGGTTTGAAAAAATACATATCATGGAACAACATAATAGAATAGAATAAAATAAATTTATTATCACTATACACATGTACAATGAGATTAAAAGTCACTTTCCTCTATACTTTTACTATAGAAAATAAAAAAGGTGCAGAAAAGATTTATATGTTGTATTATACATAACATATATATATATATATATATATATATATGTTGTAATATACAGTTATTGCATATTATTTAGATATTGCACTACACATTAGTGGATATAAGACAGTGGGTAATGATATTTCACAGTATACTGATATTGCACAGTAATGGAGGTTAATAGTTAAATAGTATTAATAGGTCAATAGTATTACTTAAATATTGCACATAAGGTGGGTAAAAAGTCCAGGGGGTTGGGAGGGTAGACTATTAAATCAGTGCATGTGTGAGTTCAGAGTGGTAATGGCTTTCTGGAAAAAACTGTTCTTGTTCTGAAGCACATGTAGCGCTTCTCGAGGGCAAAACAACTTAATACTGGTATTTACTTCAGTACCAGTATACCCCCCCCCCAGCCCTAGTGAGCAGCGGCACATTATTATTTAGGTACACACACAAAAAAGGTCAGAAAATAGTTGTTTAGGCAGGGTGAGAAGTTATCTGTGATTCCTGATCATTTCGCCACCATTTCATTAAGACCCTGACGAGCTGTGCTAACTACGCCATCACATAACTTCCTTATCACATGTACTGATGCTTTTCCTTGTGATTGTTACTGCAGGTTTGCTCAGTTGGGGCTGTTATCCTAGGTAGTTATAAAGTTGTTTTGAGACAATGCTCTGTTGTAAAAATGGCTATAGAATTTAATTAAATTGTAATTGTATTAACTTGTGGCAAAGGCTTGTAATAGGTCACCTTTAAGGCAAGTCATATAAATGTTATGCCCTAGCTAGGGCTGTTCCTGCCTTGCGCTCTAGTCCATCGGCTAGTCACTAAATGAATGAATGAATATAAACGTTTTCAATTAGCTTAGCTTCCAATTTATCCCTAGTGAATAAACATATCAATGGTAATTGTGTCCATTTATTGGATACCTTTACTATTTAGAACTTGTATTGCTGCCACTGTCATTTTTCACTGTTTATTTACCCTGGGTTTTGTCTCTGTTAGGAATTATGTGCTGATCCTCAGTTTATTGTTGGAGGAGCCACAAGGACAGATATCTGCCAAGGAGCTCTTGGTAAATTCTTGATTATGCCATGTGACTCTTGTACGAAATAGTTTAAAATGTTGTCACTGTTTACTTATTCTTATATAGCCGCCCATAGTAACACATGCTGTAGTTTAACCAGTGAGGGATTCCTGAAGCATGAGTTAGTGGGAGTGGTGGTGAGTCACTGCTGTGTTCTAGTGTGCTAATCATTTTTCAGGCTGCCCCACACAGACTTGGATTTCGTCCATGCCCTCCAGTTGCCAGTTTGTCTTCTCAGATTCCTGTAACATATGTTTTATGGTCAAACACAAGCACCCACGTCCTTTTTTACTTTTCCACACAAAAAAGTAAGAGTACGGCTCCGTACATGGACTGTTTGGTGTAGAATTTGTGTTCAGTGCCAAGGCTTAGATGGTAAATAGTAATGGACCTTTAGAATGACTCATAGTCACATAGTAATTTAGTAGATCCAGGGAAAACCCAACCTCCTGCTCTAGCCCCCCTGCAGATTATAATAAAGTCGAGTGACTTTGGTTTATAAATGTGGTTTTTGACCATTCTGGTCTTTTCATTTGAACTTTGCTTTCAACTGTATTTCTGTAATGTTATTGCATGTCCCTTTAGGTGACTGCTGGCTGCTGGCTGCCATTGCATCTCTGACTCTAAATGAGAAACTCCTCCACAGAGTGGTACCTCATGGGCAGAGCTTCCAAGAGAACTATGCTGGCATTTTCCATTTCCAAGTTCTGTGTTTCTCATACAAATTTTATATATATATATATATATATATATTGATATTATTTTTATATATGTTTTTCTATCTAAAAAATGTTATGTCAGTATTGTTGTGGTAACAGAATTCTATCTTTTGCTCTTTAGTTCTGGCAGTTTGGGGAGTGGGTAGATATTGTGATTGATGATCGTCTGCCTGTCAAAGATGGAGAGCTCATGTTCGTGCACTCTGCAGAGGGAAATGAGTTCTGGAGTGCTTTGATGGAGAAGGCTTATTCCAAGTACATCCTTTGCAAAGTTCATTAAATATTTTCAATAACAGTCAACCCCTTATATTGAAATGTAGCAGATTTCAGAAGATATCTAGGATTGAGAATAGTCAGGTAGCGAGTGCTTTATATTGTTTTTTTAGTGGTATGGTCTTACATTCTGTTGCACTCTAAAGAGTTCTGTCAGTTACCAGCGTATAGGTGGGATTTCTCCTCTTTAATGCCTTCTTCATCAGAATGCATGCTTTCCTTGTAATTAACAACTGAGAAAATGCTATAGGCTGCTGAAGCAGCTGAATTGTAAATAAGAGAGAATTTGAGGTTATGAGTAAATCCAAAATGTTATGGTTGTTTTTTGTTAAAACCTTATATAAATGTGTGTATCTGTGGAAGAAAATAACATTATTTTTAGGAAAGACTTTATTAATTGCTTGTTCCTTAGATGTCCCTACTTAAGAATCTACTGAGGAGGAAGCAAAAAAAAAAATAAATTAGCACTTTTCAATTTCTTGAGGATTTCGTGGAATCAAACAAGCAAGGTGGAAAAAAAATATTTAAAAATTAAATTGATTTAACCTACAATTAAATTAAAGTGAATCTGGAAAAAAAATTAATAAACAGAAGAATACCGTTGGCTCTCCACCGGGGGACGGAAAAAGCTAAAAAAGAATTTTTAATTATTTTTTTTTATTTCAACCATTGGTGTTGTGGCAGATCCAAGAAATACCAAAAAAAAATATATTTTTTTGTATTTTTTAAATATGATCGGTGGCGGCTCCGTGAAACAAAAACAAAAAAAGTCTGGCCTTATGGTTTAGTACTTTCGGCAAAAACAAAAACACTACAACTTTCTAAACAGATACAGTACATATACTCTGTAACTTCTGTTGTTATAATTAATGATTCATTCCTTATTAATAATGATCAAATAATACAAATGAGACTATTATAACAACTTTGTCTGTGTTGTGTTCCCAGGCTAAATGGTTCTTATGAGGCATTGTCAGGTGGGTCCACCACTGAGGGATTTGAAGATTTTACCGGAGGTGTGTCAGAGATGTACGAGCTCAGCAAGGCTCCCAGAGATTTGTATCGCATCATCTCAAAAGCCCTGGACAGGGGCTCACTTCTGGGTTGCTCTATTGATGTGAGAGCAAACACACACATGCAAACATTTATATATCATTTGTAGTGCTGAAAATGCCACAATGCACTTCCAAATTGTTGTGTGATTGTTTCATGTATGCCAAAACATAGTTTAGACCTCTGGGCAAAAAATGTGCTCAACTCAAAATTGCAATATCATTGTTGTTCCAGGGGTAATGGCTTCAAAAACGTGATGTGTATTGGAATAACACTTCACAATTAGTTTGTGTTTATTGTCTCAAAACATTAGCATGGCTGACTGTGACAGATTGCTAACTAAATAAAATAATACAAAATGAGATTTAGATTTGGAAGACACACACACACACACACACACACACACAAACACAAACGCGAAAACACGACCATGACCACCGTTACAGTTGGGCATAGACAAACATAAAGCTTATTTTAGAAGTACCACCCTAAACAGGTTTCAAACAGGCGATTGTAATCATGATTTGCTACAAAAGCAGCATTCAGGAAACCCTGAGTCTATGATGAACAAAGATGGCCAGAGGATATCCAGTTTGTCAACAGCCTGTTAGTCTGAAATGTGGAAATCCCTTCCAGGCTTTCTTTGAGAAACATTGATTTTAAACATTTCAATAATTTTCACATTTGTTGACCACTGAAGATCCTCTGACCATTTTTACTCCTCTAAGCCTTTTTGGGGACATTGATTTTGTACCATATCATGATTATAATCACTTTTTCGATGTTTATCAACAAATAAAATTAATTTGATTAAACAAAACATTAATTATCCACAGTTCATACTGTCTGCAATTATATAAAAGTCAAAGTACATGCAAGGAGCGCTGCACTTTTTTAATATTTGCATTTTCCACACTGTCCCAACGTTTTCTGATTTGGATGAAAAAGTTAGATGAAAACAAAAAAAAAAGAGAGTGCAGGAGAGTACTGCGTATACACTGCTCACAAAAATTAGGGGATTTTATTTTGAAATATCCCTTAATTTTTGTGAGCAGTATACCATGTATCACTTGCCCAGGAAAACTTACAATTCTTAATGTAATGTACAATTTCTGCTGAATGTGCATTTATTATTGGATTCCCATAAATACATGGTATATATTTATATATATTTGTGTATATAAATATAGGATATTTATGATGACTATATGAGCCTTTCATCGCTACCACATGCCAAGTCGATTTCATAAATATTTTCAGAATCAGAAGTACTTTATTGATCCCAGGAGCGAAATTACAGTTGTTACAGTTTTTATTGTTTGTGTAAGCACCAACCACTCTATGAAATTTAAGACAAAAAAGAGAAGAAAACTGTTAATATGTAAATGTACTTAAATTATATGCATATGATAATTACCAAATATGTTGTATAAATCAAAAGTGCAGTATATGCCAAAAGTGCAGTATATGCCAAAAGTGCAGTATAAGGCATTTCTTATTATTGCACCTGAAGGTTATTGCACACAAATTAAAATGAATTTTAAACTCTTTCTATTGCACATATGAGCAATATAGATGGAGTACAGATAATGAGTGAAGAGTTTGATGGCCACAGGTAAGAATGATCTTCTGAGTCTTTCACTGAATGGTTTCCTGTGACTCCATATCACTGTGTTGTAGAGTGGGTGGGAGTCATTATCCGTAATGGCATGCAGCTTACATAGCATCTGCCTCTCCAACACTACCATCCAGCTCCACACCCACAACATCACTGACCTTGCAGATCAGCTTGTTGAGTCTTTTGGCATCTGCTACACTCAGTCTGCTGCCCCAGCAGACATAAAGATATATTCAAACTGGCATGCAGTAATGACGAAAGCATTATACTAAATATTATAATAATCTCAAACCTAATCTAATAAATTGTCCTAAACCATGACTTCCGTTCACAGATCACAAGCAAATTTGATATGGAAGCTGTGACCTTCAAGAAGTTGGTAAAGGGCCATGCTTACTCAGTGACAGCCCTCAAACAGGTGTGAGCTTATTATGTACTTATTATATGTACCCAATTTGCACATGTAACTATAGTAAATAGGGCCCTGTGCACATTCTTGGTTAAAAGTTTATCAAATCTGAATGCAGTTGTGTAGTTGGATATTAAATGATATTTTTTGCAAATCTATATATTTGTGAATCTATCACAAGTTCTACTGTGTGGTAGGTGAATTTCAGGGGTCAAGCAGAGAGACTGATTCGCGTGCGCAATCCTTGGGGTCAAGTGGAATGGACTGGTGCCTGGAGTGATAAGTTAGTACAAAACACCTTGAAATGACATTTAAAATAAAGAATGTCATTTTCACAAATAACGTCGATTCAGGTTAATGGGACCACATCGGGACACAATGGTTTTGGTCCAAATAACCAGCTGGTCCGATTAAACGAACATGCCCTATGTTAGAAGACGGGACGTGCTATGTAACATATTAAATGTTT
>JAVSBV010115961.1:0-20347 GCA_033117975.1 Parotocinclus spilosoma
CTGGAATGTAGACAGACGGGAGACACTACAGAGAGCAGGGTGAGAAAGCGGGGAGGTGAACTAAGCGAGGCGGCGACAGGACGGGACCGAGGGCGCCCAGAGCGAGAGAGGAGAGAGCGAGCGAGGGACAGGGAGACAGAGAAAGGGTTAGTCGGGAGAGAGAGAGAAAGCGTTAGTTCACCCAGACAGGACGTGTTAGTACGTGAAGTGGGAAAGGTTAATGTGAGGACGAACACTACGTACCCAGGCAGGGATGCGCCGGAGGGGCGGGCTAGAGTGAGACCTAACTCAACCCCAGCCAAACGAACACCAACCACCTGGGGACACACAAATGAACAAAAAACTAAGGCTAGTCACAGACAAAACACTGGAGCGACAATAAACACACACGGACAGTGCACACACACACCCACGCATACACAAACAAGCTAAAGGGAAGGGGGGGGGGGTGACAGGAAGACAACGGGGAAAAATACGGAAAAACTCAATACACACTATAATACAGTCAAGCGTGCGCACACTCAAAACGACGGAGAAAAACACGGAGCTAAAGACTTACTAAATGGAAGAATATAGTGGGTAGAATCTCACGCAGAGAACGCTCGGTATGTAGCACACGAAACAAGTTCGGCAAAACAATACTTTGCGCTCGCCCAGGGAAAACGGAAGCCTTATGAAGGTAAAGGAAGACCCGGAAGTAACAAGCTGCACCTGGTGACTGAGGAAAACTCGCGCTGATTAGAAAACGGGGCTGCGTGAGCGCGAGAGAGAAGAGGAGGAGTGAGAAACGGGATTTCTCACACAAAATTTCTTATATATGTCATTTTCTTTATATTACAAATTTCTTACTGATATAATTACATCATAAAATGTATATGTACAAAAAACATGTCCAAACTGTTTTTGTCTGATTGATATATATTAAAATGTATAAACACAAATAAAATAATATTGTGTTTACGTAATATACACTTGGTACGGAAAGTATTTAGAACCCTTTAAATTTTTTACTCTGTTTCATTGCAAAAAAAGTTCATTTTATTTCTCATTAATGTACACTCAGCATCCCATCTTGACAGAAAAAAACAGATGTAGAAATGTTTGTAAATTTATTAAAAAAGAAAAACTGAAATATCACATGGTCATAAGTATTCAGACCCTCATATTTAACTCACAAGCTGTCCATTTCTTCTTATCCTTCTTAAGATGGTTCTACTTCATTGTAGCTGTGTTTAGTTGAACTTATTGGACTTGATTAGGAAAGACACACACCTGTCTATATAAGACCTCACAGTTCACAGTGTATGTCAATGCAAATGAGAATCGTGAGGTAGAAGGAACTGCCCAAGGAGCTCAGAGACAGAATTGTGGCAAGACACAGATCTGGTCGCGGTTACAAAAAAAATTTCTGGTGCACTCAAGGTTCCTAAGAGCACAGTGGCCTTTATAATCCTTAAATGGAAGAAGAACTCTTCCTCAACCTGGCTGTCCAGCTAAACTGAGCAATCGTGAGCCTTGGTGAGAGAGGTAATGAAGAACGCAAAGATCACTGTGTCTGAGATGCAGTAGGGAGATGGGGGGGGGAAAGTTCCACAAAGTCAACTATCACTGCAGCCCTCCACCTTTCAGGGCTTTAGTGGCCCGACGGAAACCTCTCCTCAGTGCAAGACATGAAAGCCTGCATAGAGTTTACCAAAAAACACATGAAAGACTCCCAGACTATGAGAAATAAGATTCTCTGGTCTGATGAGATGAAGATTTTGTGGCGTTAATTCTAATCAGTATGTGTAGAGAAAACCAGGCACTGCTCATCACCTGCCCTATGCAATCCCAACAGTGAAACATGGTGGTGGCAGCATCATGCTATAGGAGTGTTTTTCATCTGCAGGGACAGGACGACTGCAATTGAAGGAAAGATGAATGCGGCCATGTACAGACATATCCTGAAAGAAAACCTCTTCCAGAGTGCTCAGGACCTCAGACTGGACCGAAGGTTCACCTTCCAACAAGACAATGACCCTAAGCACACAGCTAAAATAACAAAGAGGTGGCTTTGGAACAACTCTGTGGCTGGCCCAGCCAGAGCCCTGACCTAAACCCAATTGAACATCTCTGGAGCGACCTGAAAATGGCTGTCTACCAACGTTCACCATCCAACCTGACAGAACTGGAGGCAGGAAAAATGGCAGAGAATCACTAAATCATGTTGCATCATTCCCAATAAGACTTATGGCTGTACTAGCTCAAAAGGGAACTTCTACTAAATACTGAGCAAAGGGTCTGAATACTTATGACCATGCGATATTTCAGTCTTTCTTTTTTAATAAATTTGCAAAAATTCCTACGTCTGTTTTTTTTCTGTCAAGATGGGATGCTGAGTGTACATTAATAAAAAATAAAATGAACTTTTTTAATTTTAGCAAATGGCTTCAATGAAACAAAGAGTGAAAAATTTGAAGGGGTCTAAATGCTTTCCATACCCACTGTATTTTATCCATGTGAAAATAATGCACACGTCAACTAAATGTCAAATTTCCCAGTTTGAGCACACTTATCCTGGTCAGGGTCGTAGATGGTCTATTGAGAACTTTATTGGGCACAAGCAGAAGTGCTCCCTGAATGGTCACAGTCCATCACAAGGCCTTGTAACTAAACCAAATGGCCATCCAGCAGCTAATGTGCCTCTGAGCCACATGAGCTGCATGCTTTAATTAGGCTATCCTACAGCCAACTCACTGCTGAAAACATCCTTTTGTACTGAAATGCCAGAGGACCAGGAGTAGGTTAATTCACAGTTATTCAATCAATGCCTAACAAATGTTAAAATGGCTTCAAGATGTGCTGTAAAAAAAAAACAATGTGCGTCATGGGATCATACATTTGGTATATCAAAATAATGGCATCCGTGATCACTAAATTAATTTAAGAGTAAAGTATTTAGAAAATATGAAAACACATGGCCAGTTTTGGTAATACTGTAGCTATATTAACCTTTTTCTGGATTAAATTTTATTTAAAAAATAAGGTTGTCCAAAGTTCTAAAAAAAAAAGATGAAAACATAACTTATTCAAATGATTTTGTCACGATCGGTCCGTTGTATCGCTGTCCGCCATTACGTGTTCCCTGTTGGTGGCATCCCGGGGTATTTATCGCCGACAGATGGGTAAGGGGGGAACCCCCGAGGTATAATTATATATTTAGGGAATTATCTTCAGGGTTTCCCGGGGGTTAGCCTCCATTTGCATTCTCCCTGAGTTTCACTCCGCTCTGCTGCATTACTGTATTTGGGACGCAGCCCAAAGCGGCTCTTGCTCGCGCCTCGAGCTCTCGCTCGCCCCCTGGCGCATCGGAGACCCACTTCGTCGTCCTATTTGGGACGCTGCCTTAAGCAGCCTTCCTCCTGCACTTACTGTGGGCTTTTGAGCTCTCGCTCGCCCCCTGGCGCTTATTTAGTTAATGATAACCGTAACCTCAACCAAAACCTTAGTAACCTAGAGCAAATAATTTGTTTGCTTAACTTTCTTTTGAAAATCCAAAAGAGTCAAAAGACTTCCATTATGTTACTGAGGTTAAGGATAGGGTTAGGTGTAGCGACAATAATCATTATGTCTATGGAAAGTCCCCAGCAGGATAGTAAGTTCTGTGTGTGTGTGTGTGTGTGTGTGTGTTGTCTCCACCTACAGGTTAAAGAGCGACTACGTGAGCCCTGCTTAGAGCTGCTGAACTTGCAGAGTGGTAGTTATGAGGCCCAGGTGCGCTGCCGCTCAAAAAACAACCACTTGTGGAGCAAGTGGAGTTCACCACTGACTATTGTTATTCCTCCCAGACAACTGCCTGGTACAAACTCAGACATGCGCACACACACACACACACACCTGCCATAGTATAATTCTGGTAAGGATAGAGTGCATGCCTCATATAAATTGCTCATATATAAATATTACACACAAGATACATTATCATTAGGTTTAGATAAAAATAGGTTCAGATGAGTGGAATATTTAACTGTGTTCTTCAACTCTATAGTTCAGCAATGTCCAAGTGAAATCAAGGTGCATTTCCAATATAAGTTCCAAGTTCTTACTGCTTACACATATTTGGGAATAATTAATTATGCGATATTTTATTGTGAAATATCCCATCACTTTTGTGAGTCATATACAATGTTCCCTCGCCACTTCGCGGTTTACCTTTCGCAGACTTGGTGCATCGCGGGGTTTCAAAAAATATGAATGGAAAAAATATAGCGGGTTTCACAGGTTTTTACGCAACTTTTACATTAAAGAAATCACAAAATGTATAAAAAAACATATAAAAAATATTAATTAAAGGAATGTTATAAATGATCAAATATTAGGATTTACAGTGTGTAGGATATGATGTGCTGTAAGCTCGGTACAGACAGATCATGTGTGATATGAGAGTGATGTATGGTGTGTTAAATAAAGAGAACGTTCCATTAGCGTTCAGCGTGTTACTTGATATTCAGCAGTTAAAATACTACAATAGAGTATTTACTTAGCGGACGAAAACTCTCCAAAAACGAGAAGTAAGACTAGAGAATCACCCGCCTGAGACGCTATGTCACACCCACGGGCGGTTCCAGCGACCAAACTGCATTTGTCTTCGTCATCTTGGGCCAGCGTGTTACACGCTACTTGCTGACATGACAAGTTTTTGTGTGCGTTGTTGTGTTTGCTGTTTGTGAAAGTTTCATTATAGATTTAATTCATTCAAGCCCTACGATGCCACCCAAACATTCTGCAAGTTCTATGGCTAAAATAGTGTATAAATACTTAAATAAATATAGCGTCCCTACTTCGCGGATTTTCGTTTATTTCGGTTCTGGAACGTAACCCCCGCCATAAACGAGGAAACACTGTATATGAAATGAAACATATAATTTGAAAAGTCACTGCTTTGGCCATGGTGGTGGTAGTAGTACTCTACAGTGTTTCATCATTCTCACAGCAGTTTTGTTAGCCAGTGCTTTGCTATGTATGATTGTCACCAATCTTGTGGCCCTTCCTTGGTCCCACCTACTTTTGGACAGTTAGGTGAACATAAAATATCTGTATTGACTATGGCCTTCCCCCACTGTATCAGTCCTCCACCTTTGAAGGCACCTGACCAGTTGATGATGCTGTTGTTGCAGCATCAGTGAAATGATCCCTGCATGACCTTCCTTCCCTTAGCAATGGCCATCTGTTTCTGTGCACCACACAGCACATTTATGCACAGGCAATACTAACATAAGTCATTTGTTAAGTAGTTGCCTAGATCAGGAAACTGAGACAAATGCTTGTAATAGTACACATGAGATACAAGACACAAGGTGAAAAGTGAAATCTTGAAATCAAAGTGAAAGCTGTCCTTCTCAGATCACACACAAATCCCCAGTGCTTAGTATTATTTTAAATGTAGATGGCAATAACATAAAATGAGAAAGATATTTTCCTATAAAATATTCCGGCTTTAGGAATGGATTTGCCTTATGTAAACCTGAATTTTGCCTGTGGATTATGATAACTTGACAGTGAATGATCATTTCTTAAATGCAAATAAATCATGTACTGCAGTGCTTGTGTCCATCTAATCCTGCTAGTACTTATGCGTCGTTGCGATCTAGGCTTGTGTGGTGCTCTGTTTCTCCCACTCATCATCTGTCTTTCTGCCTTATGATATTATCTCAGTCTGTGCGCATTCATTCTCTGTCGAAATAATTTTAATCCCACATTTCCTGCTCACAATCACAGGGGCTTTGGTGTCTATCCTCAGAGAACACATGAAACAGACGTAACCTTGTCCTCAATGAGACTCTAGTCAATTGCTGGGCTGGTTGGATGCTATTCCAATGCCAGAAGATGATCCCCTATCCCTGCATCCCCTCTCACAAACAACCAGTCATTTCTGCATGTGGTTTCCAACCCAGAAAGGCACTGCTGACTTGAGCCCAGGTCTGTGCAGTTGTAGGCTAGAGTATTAGACCACTATACCACCCAAGCACCCTAAACTACAAACTAAATTAAACCTAACCTAAATTAAAAATGTATAATCAGGATTTTTTTTATTCAGTATAAATGCAGTAGTCAGGAGCATATGTATGTATGTATGTAATGTATGTCATGATTATTTCACTGATTAGCCCATAATAATAATAATACATTTGATTGGAATGTTCCTTAACTAATATCTGTGATTGTCATGCATCTCTTACATCATGCATACGTTTTCATGCTGCTCACCTTATGTAAACATGAACAGTTTTATGGTTGCTTAGGATTTAAGGATTGAGCAGAGTTAACTATAATTGTCCACTTAAACTAAATCTGTCATAACTAGAGAGACCTAAAGAATCAGTTTTGAAATTGAAAGGGTTGACTCATATGTATCAGGGTATCCATGGATACAGTGCTCTTTCTCTCTTCCCTTGTGTTTCTTAGATCATGAGCTGTATGCTGTAATATTAGTGGGCAGCATTGGTGTCACAATCTTACTCGTCATTGGTTTTGGGGTCATACCACAGAGCAAGAGGTGAGGGCCAAACACTTCTCTTACCACATTAAAAAATGTCTGACTATATGTACAGTGGGGAACATAGTATTTAATACACTGCCAAATTCATAAGTTTTCCCACCATATCTAAGAATGGAGAGGTCTGTAATTTTTTACACTTTAACTGTAAGAGACAGAAGCTAAAAAAAACATAAATTAGTATGGTTTTTAAATAATTCATTTGCATTTTATTGCATAAAATAAGTATTTGATATAATAGAAGAACAGAACTTAATATTTTGTACCAAAACCTTACAGAGGTCAGATGATTCCTGTAGTTCTTGATTATGATTTTTGCCCACTCCTCGATACAGATCTTCTCCAGATCTTTCAGGTTACGAGGCTGTCGTTGGGCAACATTGAGTTTCAGCTTCCTCCAAAGATTTTCTATTGGGCTCAGGTCTGGAGACTGGCTAGGCCACTCCAGGACTTTGGGATGTTTCTTACAGAACCACTCCTTAGTTGCCCTGGCTGTGTGTTTTGGGCCATTGTCATGCTGGAACACCCAGCCACGACCCATCTTCAGTGCTCTTACTTGGGGAAGAAGGTTGTTAGCCAAAATCTCACTATACACAACCCCATCCATCCTCCCTTCGATATGGTACAGTCATCCTGTCCCCTGTGCAGAAAAGCACCCCCAAAACATGATGTTTCCACCCCCATGCTTGACAGTTGGGACATTGTTCTTGGGGTTATACTCATCCTCCTTCTTCCTACAGTCGAGTGGAGTTAACACCAAAAAGCTCTATTTTTGTCTCATTATACATGACCTTCTCCCATGCCTCTTTTGAATCATCCAGATGGTCATTTGTGAATTTTAAATGGGCCTGGACATTTGCTGGTGTGAGCAGGTGGACCTTCCATGCCCTGTATGATTTTAATCCATGATGATGTAGTGTTACTAATGGTCATCTTGGTCCCAACTCTATTCAGGTCATTGACCAGGACCTCCTGTGTAGTTCTGGTTTGATTCCTGACCTTTCTCAGAATCATCCTTACCCCATGAGGTGAGATCTTGTATGGAGCCCCAGACTGAGAAAGATTGACAGTCATCTTTTGTTTTATCCATTTTCTAATAATTGTACCAACAGTTGTTGCCTTCTCACCAAACTGCCTGCCTATTTTCCTGTAGCCCATCCCAGCCTTTTACAGGTGTACAGCTTTGTCTCTGGTGGTTTTTTTTCTTGGGCATGGTGGAGAGGTTGGATTGTGATTGATTGTGTGATTGAGTTCAAACAGGAGGTAATTATTACGGAGTATAGCAGGTCTGCGAGAGCCAGAATTCTTGCTGGTTGTTAGGTGGGCAAATACCTGTTTTATGCAGTAAAATGCAAATTAATTATTTAAAAATCATACAATGTGATTTTTTAAGTTTTTTTTAATTGTTTCTCTCACAGTTTAAGTGTACAAACTATATAAATTGCAGACTTCTCAAATGTTTGTAGGTGGGTAAAATCGGCAGTGCATCAAATACTTATTTTCCCATGTTAAGCTTGGTCCTGTCATGAATAACCATTGATTCTGGAGTGGCAGTTAATAATCAAATTAATTCTAAATCTCATCTCATTATTAGAGTTCACACCAGAGAATACATATGCTGCCTGACCAAAAAAAACCAGTCAATGCCAAATTGTCATAACGGAATATGCTTTTGCCATCCTAGTACATTCGGGTACCTAGCTGACTTCATTTTATCCCTGAAACAACGCAACCCCAGGTCATAACACTACCTCCATAGACTGCTACAGTAAGCATTATGTGTGATGGGTTTAGAACTTTGTGCACTTAAATTCTTACCCTGATGCACCTACTGCTCTGGAGTATGGGGTAAATCTGGACATCAGTTCACACAACATTTTTATTGCGCCAGAGTCCAATATTTATGCACCCTAAGAAACCGAAGCGTTTTTTTTATTAGCCTCAGTAACAAGTAGCTTTATTTTATAAATGGAAATGATATTTCATTATAAAACATAGCTGTGTGCTCTCCAGCCATTGTTACTGAGGATGTTGTTTGTTCTGACCAGGTTTTAATTTGTCCCTTCTAAAACACAGTCACATCATTTACACAACCCCAGTATACGTCCTACGTCATGGTTGCTAAAGAAATGAGTGACTACTCACTGCATTAGTTAATGTTAAAAGAACTGTTGCCCACTGAAAAATATGAATCACTGCAGTAATTATTTAATCAAAGGCTCTTGTGTATTTGCTTATTTGGATTCAAGTGGCAACATTTTGTTTGGCCAGGCAGTGTATAATTCATAGTTTCATATGCAGGCATTTTCCAGTTGATCAAGTACACAGTAGCCACAGTAGTACGTACTGATATTACACACAGGAAAGAGCTACATGTCCGATCGCATTTCTTATAATTTACATATATATGACAACTCTTTTTTTAGGTATAGTCAGACCAGCATAACAGAAACATTCCAATTCCTAATGCAGCTTTTTCCCTGTTTAGGATTAAAGCTTTTCTACTGCCTCCCATTCCCAAACCATTTATCAGAGGAATTGACCCCATGCTTCTTAAGGTACTGATGTCCAGCAAAACCACAAAATCCTAAACATGTTAGTAATATCATGCATTTTTATGTCATTATTTAAGGTGCCTGTCATATTTTTAGAGAATTTTTAGAGCTGAATCCAGGTGAAGAAAACGTGTGCTTTTATACTGCTTTTTGATTTGTTACTCCATGTCTCCATAGCAACTACTGTAAGCCAGAATTTCTCGTAATAGGAATGGAGAAGCCATCCAGTCAAATAGAATTTATTGGCACCCAAACCCATGTATAAGATAAAATAATTTACAACATTATACATAGTGGTTTATTTATTGAGATAAATGATTTAATAATATGTATCTAAATATGTTAGCTTTTACTTTCAGTGTCTGGTCTCCTTCAGTAACTCTAACTAACCATTTCTGATAAATATTGTTGAATCCTTCACATCAGCTTATAGGACTTTTAGCACTATACATAACAGCTTCAACTAGGATGCTGGAGGGTTTCCTCAAATTAACTACTTCCAAAAGTTTTTTAAGGTCAGGATTAAGCATTAAGGCCATACTCAAACATTAACTGTATTCTTCTATAACCATTCTTTGGTAGAACAACTTGTGTGCTTATGGTTCCTGTCTTGCTGCATGACCCACTCTTTGTCAAGATTCCGTTCAGTGACAGCCCTGATGTTTTCTATTAGAAGTTGCTGATAACAAGTAATACCTTGTTTCATATGTAAAGTCAGCTTATTTTGCTGTTTTATCTACTACAGATATAAGGCTTTTCACTCAAGTTAAAAAGTATAAATTGTCTCTTTGTTCCATACAGTGTTTTGAAGTGTTCCTTTTGTACACAATTTGTATGGCTGTGGATGGAGTTCAAACTTTGTAGAGATGGTTTTTAGACTTTACCAGACTGATACACATTTACAGCACTTATTCATCAGGTCGCCAGAGGTTTTTTGGTCCATGATACACTTCCATAAACATGTTCTGAAGACTTGAAAAGATCCCAGTTCTTTAAATACAACTCATACCTGATTGCCATCCTATTGAATGGAAACCCATGACTCGAATTTCACATTCAAATTAACTGCTAGTCCTATTAGTTTGCATACCTTTGCTACTCACATATATTTGCTTTTAAACTGTTTTCAGTCAATATCATTCTTTCTTTTTTTTCCCACCAGATGGGCAAGATGGATGATATTAATCGTCACTTCTCTTCACTTTATGGTTATATTGCTCCTCAGTACCATGTGGAGTCATTGCTCCAGGTCAGTGTGAATGAGGGTCTCTCATCATCTCTTCTTAGCCCTACATTCAGTATCAACGAGGAGAAGCCACAAACCATCCAGAATCCAGTCTCCCCTAAGCATCAGCAGCTTCATTATACCCCTGATAGCCCTTCTCCCTATTGTCAAGGACCTTCCTACTGTAGGGAAGAGGCTTTGGATGTGACCCCTTCATCAAGGCCCATGGAGATGCCCACACACCCAGAGCTAGTCTCATTCCCAGGGATAGACTACAGCATGATTTTAAACCCCACCCCTATACCTGTCACTTCTCCATCCACATTTCCAGACGCCTACACCTGTGTCCATGGAGTAACAGCTAGTAAGGTGGTGCATCTAGTGCCTTGTGCATCAAAACCACGAAAAGATTCCCATTATTTCGAGCTGACGGAGAAGCCAGAAGAAGAGGTAAAAAAGAACAGCCAGTTTGCTGCCCTCCTGGAGAGGCAAGGTGGGCTTCTGACTAGTCCAAATGAGGCAAGCCAGGAAAAATGAGTGAATATGCAGTGCCTTTACAGACAGAAGATAAGCCATATATAGTATATGCAAGTACATTCCACTAAGGGCTGGAAAACTAACGCATCACAGCTTACATACAAGAGCATGACATCATCACCCCATGGACTATTTGAAAACCTGAGGTCAGTGCAGGTTCTGTCTTGGATTCTGCTGTCAGCAGCTTGTCTGTTTCACCAAGGAGACACCAGTATCCCAAAACTAGCTTGTAGCAGGGCTTTAGTGTTTATCATTTAAATTGTTTGCGAACCTCCCGTGTACATTATTATTGAGGATGCCTGATGTTTCATTATTTATCATTTGTCTTTGGGAAGTTGTTTGGTTCATTATGATTGTTTTTTAATATCAGGACCTGCTCATGTACACATTGCTTTCAGATAAACACCAGAGCAGCACTTCACATAAATAATGCATCTATCTAACAATTGTACATAGTACATATAAGAATATGTTGATATATGTGTATACATACACGTTGACATACAGACATAGTACAATTTAGTATAGAACAATATGCAGTCCAGTAATAAAGGACATTGTAATGTGCACCTGCAATGGACAATCACTTACTATACGCTTGGGCCATACAAAAAATGCTAAATAATAAACTTAAATGGCGTCAACGGTAAATAACTGGTCAGGAAATTAGCAGGGATTAAGAAAATGTAGTTAGTGTTGTTTCACTCAGTGGTAATAACTTCGAACACCTGGCAAGTAGCGGAAGTATGTTTACTTGTTAGTTTGTTAAAATTGGGATTGAATACTCTCTGTTGGTGGTCTTTAAATGTAAAATGTTCCTGTTCACACTGTACAGAGAATTACAGAATTTTACATTTACAGAATTTATAACAGACACTCTTATCCAAATTGATTTGATACATTCTAACATGTAAGTGGTTAAAGCCATTGCTCAAGGACCCAACAGTGGCAGCTTGGGAGACGGGAGATTTGAACCCTGGACCTGAAAATGTTGGTCCATAGTCCAATAGTTTACCCGCTAGGCTATCACAGTAAAATATTATTGAAACATAACCATTCCAAACATTCATTGATTTTTCACCAGTACCAGGAGCTGAACGGGCCACATCATGACACCTCTACCTGGTGCTTTACTGTTGCTGTTTTTGTTTACAATGATGCAGTGAAATTTTAGGTGACATACACCAGACATCAGCCGAAACATTCAAATATCCTGGTCTGAAACAATGTTTAGGTAGGTGTTATACGTCAAATTAACGTTCTGACACCAGTGTACATATTATACATGAATTACTTTCAGCAGTAAACAAGAATTAGCATATCTGTAAAGCCTAATACAGGGGATGTTGAACTGTATGTTTTGACACGTTTCACCAAAAATCAGCATTGAAGATTTTGTTGCTTATACCGCAGTAGATCTTCTGTGCATTCGGATAAGTAGAGTACCTTTGGTGCCAACACTGTGCTGCTAGTAGGTGTTTTGTCCAGTCTTGGGCCACTGTTTGTAGGTGCTCAACATTGCTGTGTACCTGAGACAGCTTTTTGTTTAGTGTTCTGCATTAAGTAAAAAAGTGAGTGAAAATGAGTGAGTAATATGATTAATACAACATAATTAAATAGAGGCATTTCATCAATATAGTTAACTAGACAGCAGGTTATGATAAAAGAAATCCTGTCAAATGAAATAGCCAGTGTGTCTTTGACATTTATAATTGCAGTCAGTATGAACTTAAGATAGTTGATGTTTATTTTCTGGTCAACATTTCACTTGTTAATAATCAACCATTTTCTCCTGGCCATTTACTCTCATGCACCAGACTTTCCACATTGGGAGACAGGTCCTTCAGTGCTATGCTCAGTAAACAATATGTAACTGCACTTATTTATTTATTTTTAAATCTGATTTAAAGGCTTATTTTTCAGTAATATGTCTCTTCTTCCCTTCATGTTTGGTGTGTGTGTTTTATTGTTTCTTTCTTTATTTATTTTTTCATGTACACTTCTTTAAGGGCAGCATTAATGCAGAAAAGTACATTGAGATTTACATTGAGCATCATTTTCAAGACATCGTCTTTTCCAGGGAAGTCCATGCATTTTTAAACAAGACTACATGCTGCTCACATTAAAAAGGCATGACAGTGGAAGAAGAATGTAGTGGTATGTGACTGGACAGGACTGCTGTCCTGACCTGTCCTCAATAGAGAGTGTGCGCAAAATCACTTTTTGGTATTTATTCCAAAATGTCTTTTAAATGGCAGCATTTCAAGGTTTACCATCCCAACGTTTTTTGGATTGTGGTGCAGGCCTGAAATGAAGGATGTTTATTAACACATGAAGTTCACCAGAGAAAAAATAAGACCAGATAAAACCTTAGCCTAAAAGAAAGGTCACTGTGAGAAACAAGGTGGTTTTTTTTTGTATTTGTATTTTTCATAGTGTCCCAACTTTCTGATTTGGGATTGTTCACTCAGATAGAGACCCAAAATGAAGTACTGGTGATGGTAGAGGTGAAAACGCAAACATGCATCGTTTAAGTGCTGTAAATGTAAATATATGAGTGTAATAAATCGATCCAGAGTTGGGTTTACCCAGATGAAATGTCTCATGTCAAATGCACTTTGAATTTCCATTAATATAATGGTACATACATGACATGGATCTAATTTATTATGGGATTTAATGTATGCCGTGAATCCTTTAAACCAGGTAGAAAATCACATTCAGAACTACTTGTGAGATTCTTTTTTAATTAATTGATTATTTAATGATGTTTTGTGACGTGTTACCTAAGGTAAAGCACTGTGTAATCAAGCTAAGCTATCTGTAATGCTTTGCTGTTGCTAGTCAATTGGTTCTATTTGTTAGCTTACCTCAGCTGTGAGGTAATTTCCTGTAATAACTACTGTGTAGGTGATTGTGTCACTGTTGAAAAATTGTCTTTGTTGATCTCCTATTGTTCTCTTTTTGCCATTTGTGTACCATATTGTGATGTTTTCTTACTTGTGTTGCTTAGATATGCCTGTGCCTTAATATTAATCATGTCGGTGTTCACAGAGTGGAAAAGTCAGCCAGTAACAGTAAGGATCTGCATTAGCTGTTCTTAAAAACTTTTTCATTTTTGCATTATGTTATGTGGGGTGAGTCATGTTGCAGAAATATAAAACACTTTCACAGGTAGTGACTAAACATGGCCTTCAAACAGGACTGACATATGTGAATAGTTATTGAATCATCTGTGCCTTCATGCTGCAACAAAGTATTTCACCAGCAGATGGAAGCAGATGTCACACGAGTACTGGGACTACATAATACCTCCCAAGTTTATATATGCTTATGGTTATACTTTTGTTTTTTACAAATGTTTCAACATATAGAACAATCTAAGAACACAAGATTTTATCCAAATACATTTTATATTTATTACAATGATGTCCTTACATCAGTAGGTCCTGGGTTCAATCTTAGGGTGGAGCTACTTCGGTCCTTTGTGTGTGGAGTCTGCATGTCCTCCCTGTGCCAGCGTTGGTTTACTCTTACATCCATGTTGGGCTAATTGGTGTTTCTAAAAAGTGGCCCTAGCATAGGGTTTTTCCTGCCCTTTCTCCCAGAGTTGTCGGGTGGGCACTTGTTGACCTGCTACCCCGTTTGGATTAAGAAGAAGATAATGGATGGATGTGAGATCAGCTGTTCACAATCTAAATACATTTTGAAAAACATTTTACAGCATTCTCAGAGATACTGATCTGTTTTTATCATTGCACCTTCTAGTTTATTGCCATTATCTTGTTTTGGGGAGCCAGGCAGTTCATCCCTTCCTTTTTCGTGTTGGTCCAGATAGTCGAAATCAGAAATAGTTTTGAAGCTTTTAGGGCTCTTGCATCATACATAGCTTGTCTGCTATTTAAAAATAGAAATTAGCTAGACATGATTGCTATTCTTTTAGGAAATGGTACTGAATTTTTTTTTTTAACACAATAAAAAAATTGACAAACGTGTTTAGCCCCACAAAATGTACAATACATAAATTACGGTTCTTGACTACTGCACAAATAAAGGCAAACGTGTGATTTCATGGAACATGCATTAAAAATGAATGTCACATTAATCTATTAAGAACCAAACATGATGTATGTAGTAAGTGATGCAAGTTATTCTGGTAATACTGAAAATAAAACATGGAAAATACCAAGTACCATGCCTTTGTCTTGGCATACATTTCATCTTATAAATTGTATCCAACAACACAACACAATATTATACTTATGGTTACACTGTACCCTCAGTCTCAAATTCTTTTGATTTTCCTTAATTTGGGATCAGTAGATTATGATGTTACTTACATATTACTTACCAAATGGCTCAGGCCTTTGTGTGTGTGTGTGTGTGTGTGTGTGTGTGTGTGTGTGTGTGTGTGTGTGTGTGTGTGTGTGCAGAGTGAGTCAAAAGCCACAGAACATCTTTTTATTTCAGAAAAAAGGGAAAATGGCATTTATGAATGCCCAGCAAGTAATGGGTGAGGTGGCAAATATTTTAGGCCAGACATGGTCTTAAAAGCTGCCATATTGGATCAAGAGCAAGTTTTTCCAATGGGAAGGAGGTCATGTCTGCAATAAGATTCGCAATATCAGATTTGCAATATCGCCTGTGGTTCTAAAATTATCCACATAGAAAGTTGAAAAGCACCACTACCCTTTTATAGCAAGGGTAGCATTCTTCTTATTAGCATGACAGAGTGATACCACCAATTTTCATGACAGAGAATGACTTAAGTAATTGCAATTCATCTGATTACACTTCACAATCTAGAGTTACTACAAATTCCTGCCATAAAAACTGATGCAACAAACTTTTGTGAAAATCAAAACTTTTGGCAGTGGCAGTTTGCAAGCCCACCAGAACAGTGACCATCTTCAAGTTCTGGTCTTGAACATGTCCGGCTAGGGAGTCATACAGGCACAACTGGCTGTGACTAAGGACAGAGATATATGGCTCATCCTCTGTCCTGTCACTGTTGTTAAGAGTCTGTACAAAGCAAGAAAAGTATCTATACTATTAGTAAACCTCATTCAAATCCACAATTAGATTAGATTACAAAACTATTGTATTAGGAATGCATAATGACCACATATAATTGTTTCGTAGTTATGTATAATTGTTATATAATAGTTTCTTAGTTATTTGAAATGATTTTTTAGAACGCCATCAAGTGGTGGCCTAAACTTTTACACAGTACTGGCTCTACTTCACCTCAGCTTACACAGCCCTTCCCCCATGTCCAAACTAGACCCCAACAAATATACACACAGTGTCAGAGGCGGTCTCTTAGAGAGTGAGTGGCTGTCAGTCTTCACTGTGTGGGAATCTCTAAGTATAGATTTCCACTGGCCACTTACCCTTCAGTAACGTGGTGTGCTACTACTGCCCCTTCAGGTAAGGCTCATTTTTTATTAGTTTTAAATTAATGAAGGACTTCTGTATTGACTGGCTGCTTCTGAATTAATACAGTTTTTTCCTAATTCGTTTAGTTATATTTTATTTAAACGTTGTACTCATTTTAATGGCCTTCTCTGTCTGGCCTACGTTCCAGAAGGGTCCTATCAGCTGTCCTTGTGCTATATATAGATGCTGGGACTTCTGACTAACTCACAAAAACAATGCCCAAAGATAAATAGGCATTGATTTTGACAAGGGTAAATGGTCATTACCCTTGTAATTTACTATTTAAAATTAATTACTACAGTATTTTACTTTAATGGGCTGGTATGAGACTGGTTGATCAGGAAATACCTGTAAAAATAATACAGTGTTTTTCTTTTGCTTTACATCCATTAACTTAACAAGCTATAGCGATCATTAACATATAATCAGACATCTACAAACACAAAGCAACTGTTATACTATACAGGTCATTCTCAGAATATGAATATTTATTGAAATAAAATATACATGGATTTTAATATATGATAAGGAATATTGTATCACATGTAACAGTTGCCAATGTTATATCTGGTCTTAATAACAACAAATTATTACTTTATCTCTTAAATTATTAAATTGTAAAACACGAGTTATGGCACTTTTCTTGTCGTTACTGAACATATATGTAACATATATGTATATGAAAATGTATGTGAGCATGTATTTATATAACTACATGAATGTAATTTATAACTACAAGAACTCCACATGATGGACCACACACCTGACACTGAACTCTAACATTTCTTTATACAGTTATGAACCAAATAACTGTCTTTTGGGAGTTAGCATACTGCAATGTTGACCAGAATGAACAGGCTGCAGACTTACACATGAATTAGACCTGTACACTGTAAGATTTAGATGTAAATCAGATATAAGATGTAAGTTTTCGAAGAGCAATGTTTTTCACTGTGGTGTATTTACATACAAAATAATTTCATTTCATTTCCTTTTTAAGTATTTGGTTTTACCTTTCTCCATTTGTATACTGATTGTATTATTGTGGTTTTGGCATTTTCAGCTCTAAACATCTAAACTATTCATTCATTCATTTTATATTTTTGGTGTTGGTCTGTGTGCTCCCATATGACAAACAAACAAACTGTTTTGGCTCCTAAGTGATGGAATGAACTTCCCCTCAATGTTCGAACAGCTGAGTCTCTGGCTATCTTCAAATGCAGTTTCAGAAATATATTCTTGTTTAGATTCCTTATTATTAAGAATGGATTATGTTACTGATGTCTTAAAGCACTTTTGTAAGTCGCTCTGGATAAGGACGTCTGCTAAATACTGTAAATGTAAATGTAAATGAGATTGTGGTCCCAGTTATCTTTAGGTCATTACCCAGGTTCTCCCGTGTAGTTCTTGGCTGATTCCTGACCATTCTCAGAATAATCCTTACAACACAACGCGTGATCGTGCATGGAGCCCCAGATGTGGGGAATATTGGCAGTCATGTCAACCAAGCTGCTTGCTTATTGTCCTGTAACTGATCCCAGCCTTGTGTGGATCTATTTTGTCCCTGGTGTCCTTAGACAGCTCTTTGGTCTTGGGCATGGTGGAGAGTTTGGAGTGTGATTGATTGAGTGTGTGGACAGCTGTCTTTTATATAATGAGTTTGAACAGATGCATTCTTAAAGAAAAACTAACAGGTCTGCGAGAGACAGAATTCTAGCTGGTTGGTAGGTGGTCAAATATTTATTTGATGCAATAGAATATAAATTAATGATTTAAAATTCATACAATGTTATTTTCTGGACTTAGATTCTGACTCACAGTTGAATACATAAGATTAAAATACAGATGTATCAAATAATTATTTTCCCCTTATTTTGGCTAGTGCTTATTTGTATTAGTAGAAGGTAATGTGTACTAAGAACAATGAAAAGCAGCTTTATAAGTCGCTCCAGATAAAGATGTCTGCTAAATGCTGTAAATGTAAAAAAAACAATAATTGAAATCTTTACAAGTATATTGGGTATATTGGAAGCAGTGTAGTGTTGCATTATACGTTTTACAATCTCAACAGTTAACATTACAGAACAATACAAATAGAAGTACCTTTTTTTATAACAATATATTTCATCCTGTATAAAATAAATATGATTTATATGTCTGAATGATTACTGTTACTGTAAGAAATTACAAGACTGATTTAAGAGCTTTTGCATTAGAAAACACGATGTTGTAATATCGCTCTGCTTTCAATAGGAGTCAGTGTAGTGCCTATATTTAACAAGCAGAAATCTAATAAAACATAATGTTCAAACAACACAAAAAGCTGCTTCCATATACATACGCTTTTAGATCAAAATTGTCATTAACTTCGCTGGTTTTATAATTATTAAAGCCCTGAAAGTCTCTTCTTAATAACACATTTGAAACAGTAAGTGGGGGAAAATCCATAAAAATATCAAAATGCACAGTGTAACAACCACGTAATGTTTAAGTTAAACCTTCAAATAACATCAAGAGAAAATAAATTAGCTCTATTAATGAGATATTCATAATGTTTCATAATTTTCATATTATTGACACTGGACTGATGAGTAATATTTTTGAGAGAAGGAATAAAGTCTTCGCTAAAAAAACAATTGACTGCAAACGGAAAACACGAATAAGATTTTCTGTTATAGATCTGAAGTGTTGTAGATGATTATTGAGTGTAAAAGACTGAGTTCCGCTGTATTACTCAGGCTGCACTGCACTGTCTATTCACAGGCGCGATCCCGCTACTGATCGGTACGGGGGTTTTGACCTGCTCCGTTCCCGGCCTGGGCCGATTCACCCCTCTTTAGACGACCTGGTGTTCCCGAGCTCCCCCAGGAGCACCATATCGATACCGAGCTTAGCGTGGACACCCGATCGACATAGTCCACTGTAGCCCAGAACCCCTGAGCTCAAGCGATCCGCCAGTCTCAGCCTCCCAGTAGCTGGGATTACAGGCACGCGCCACCGCGCCCAGCGAACACAGCAAAGAGCAGAAGTGCTTTTAAACCCAAACCGAGTCTCAGAGTCCGCGCGCCATCTAGTGTTCAAATAGTGAATCACAGTGAATGAAATGTTAATTTACATAAAAGTGAGACATAAAAACAGTAATGTTACCAAATATTAAGATGAAAACTTAAATTAATAGTTTGTGCTTTAAATCATTACAACATTCGCAACTAGATGATATAAATGGAGAGACAGCTATTTAATACATTCTAATGAAATCAATATGAGCTTTATTAACTTTACTTTACTATAGTTACTCCCACTATAAAATAACTGTTAATCAAATAATAGTTACTTGCTAAAACTATTTCTAAAGTTAAATGCATGTGTAGATTACTAACTATAACTATAACAAGTTTATGCTAACTGTCTTATTGTGTATTCTAAAATGAACTCATGGAAGCACTTATGTTAATATTTGGCTCCAGCATAGAGATTAGGCAGATTGGTAGGTTCTTCCTCTTCCCTTATCACTGATGATAGAGAAGTAAAGATGATGGTGATGATGTTGAATTCAAGTACACATATGGTCAGTGTAGAGGAGAAGAGGTCAGTCTAGAATGCCAAGATGCATAGAAATCTGTATAGGAAGTTTCAGTAAACTTACCAAAGTGTTTTTTGCATGATGACGCCTCTTGTCTATCAGCAGAACCTGTTTACATTCCTGTCATACATTTCTGTCTGGTCCATCTTGGAATAGCTAATGATTCTGAATTAGTAGATGTTCTCCCAAAGGCTGTTATATCTTTTTTATATACAACCCCAATTCCATTGAAGTTGGGATGTTGTGTAAAACATAAATAAAAAAAGAATACGATGATTTGCAAATCCTTTTCAACCTATATTCAATTGAATACACTACAAAGACAATATATTTAATATTCAAACTGACTAACTGTTGAAGTTTTGTAGGTGAATTCTTTAAATACAAATATACAAATATATCACAAAATACAAATATAGCCTTAATATACAACAGTACAACAAACAAAGGGGTAAGTAGAAAACCAAAAGGCC
>JAVSBV010115980.1:0-20346 GCA_033117975.1 Parotocinclus spilosoma
CCAGCTGTTCGTTATATTCTGAATTTCCTTTTTCCAGCCACTTATTGCTACTTGTCCCAACTTTTTGGGGATTTGTTGACACTGTGAAAGTCGCTACCAGTACCCTACGCTCCCCCATTACCCCGGTCCCGCTTGGCATTGGACGGCGCCATCGGGACCCTGCCCGTCACATTCTGGACCCCGCCCTGGTATGGGAGTTACAGCGTGATGGAGCTGCTGCTTTGGTCCCTCAGGAGTGGTCTTTTGGGGGGGGGGGCTTTGTACTGTTAGGGTTCCTACCTTCTCCCGGTGCGTTCGGCCATTCTCGCCGGTCGCCATTACAGAGCCATCGGTGGGGCGGCCTTGTATTCACTTATCGTAATTATGTCCTGATCCCAAACAGCTGCTTAGGGGTGGGTTTAGCGCTGTTAGGGGCCAGGTCATCGTTATTCCATTGGGATTCCATCGCCGTAAGGTTTGCGCGTCCGACCACCGGCGCCCTTGCGCCCTTCTGTGTTACTGGGAAATAGTACCGGGGGCTTTTAGTGCTGAAGGACTGGTATGGGCGGTTAACTCCCAATGTATTTTGTTTGTTAGGGGCACTTACACGCTTTGACACGCTTTGAGCTTGCGCTCTTCAGTTGTCGGCAGTTCACGGTCCTCGCGCACCCAAGTTTATTTTTGTGTTCTGGCGCTTCGCGCCTTTTGTGTGTTATTCACACTCGTGCTATAAGTGCGCCCCGAGCTTATATGCTCGCCTTTTTGCGCTTTGGCCACTTCCGCGATTTCTTTGCCCCCCCCGTACTGCGTGCGCGTTCGAGCTCAGGCTCGCCCTCTGGTGCTTCAGAGTCCTCTGCAATCTTTAGAGCCGCTACCGGTAGTGCGTTACAAGTATACGCGTCTACCGCTTTTGCGCTCTCTTAAGTCTGACTCTAGTCAGCTGCTGACTCGAGATATGCCCCGGCTAGAGTAGCCAATGGGTAACACACACTCAATAAGACGTGTCCCGGTTTGGCTTTCATTTTAATTGCATGTACATTCGAGCTCATGCTCGCTCCCTGGCGTTTTGACTACCTCCGTGCCTCGCCATTTAAGTGACGGCTTTGGTGCCCTCTCGTGACCAGTTTGCTTGTGCTCCCACTCGGGAAGTAACCTTAGCGCCCCTTTATCCTTTCGTTTTTTCGTGTTAGGAGCCTTACGCTCCACTCTTCATCCCTTTTCAGTTGTTCTATATTATTTCCCCATTATTATTATATGTCGTGGGATACGCTTAACCCGCATACCTGGGTCCTAGTAAAAACCACCACATCTCCAACAAATATGTAACAAATATGTTCTTGCTTTGCCCATTCATATTTGTGCATGTCGTTCATGTAGTCATAAGAGGGACAACTAAGCAATATGTTCTATGCGTCCCGTGACCATATGTGTTGCATTAATAGGGCTTTCAATTGGCATTTTTTGCAGGCTAATGTTCCACTAAATGCAAAACTTTCTTAGCCTGTCCAGTAACCAGATTTATCACCTGCTGAGCAGTTTGGACACCAGCTTTGGCAAACTATGAGGGTGCAGGATCTACAGGCTCAGCTGCAACATCTGTGGGCAAATATTCCACAGGATTCCACATGGAACCTATCTGCCTCCATTCCCAACTGTATTGCATCTTGTATCCAGACGATCCAGAGCCTTCTTTCAATTGTACAGCTTTTCCAGACAAACTAATCGTACACATATCGTCATTAACTTAAACCCAACAACTCTTTCTTGGTGCACTATTTTTTTGTCAATTTGTATATTATGTTCACACAATAATGGTTCAAATTCTATCAACCGTAAGCACTTTGTATATCTTTTGTTATTGAAGTACAGAAAAAAAATCATATCGCTAGGTTAAGGTTCATCTACAGCATTTATCAGAAGTTCTTATCTGCAGCCAAGCAACCAAGGGTTAAGGGCTTTGGACAAGGGCCTAACAGTGGCATCTTTTGTAGAGCAATGGACCATTCCCTTATCCACTGAGTCATCATGGTCCACAGCTATTAAGAGACATTCAGATAATTTACTAATCAAAAAAAAAGATTACAAACATGGGGCTTACTGATCACCTCAAGCCAAATGCACAGTATCTAGATTCTCCAACCCTACATGGTCACAAGAATGGTTGTAGGCCTTTTAGGCAAGATTTTTTTTCTAACTATTCTTTATTAAATGTTCTATCTGTTTCTTCTATCAGTGTTAAATAGTTACATCACTCGGCTGTACTTTGCTGTTTTTCTCATCCCCATGCTCAGATCCATAAAAATCTTTTTGGGGCTTTGCAAAATGCTTAATGGTACTAGTTCATAATTTATGACCAAAAAGTCATGGTCATATTAAATATGTTGCTGGTTTAGAGAAATGCAGACACATTCGCTCAAATATCGCACTGGTTTTTAGTGTGGAATTCAAAAAAGGCTTTTAAAGAGTTCAGCCATATGGGAACAGCGAGATCAGTGAGATCATTTGCAGTCTGCACGTGTTCAGATAACTGCAGTAGCCACCTTGGCTGAATGAGCATCCTTTCAATTAGTTTAGATTTCCCAACGCAAACATTACCACTATTTGACTGTCTTTCCATTAGTCCTTTGGTTGATCTCACTGCGTGCCTGTGAACCTTTATTAACCTTTTTCTAGTCACCACTGTACCTCCAGGCCGGGTGGTCTTTTCAGTTAAATACCAAATACACTAAGACAATTGTTCTCTAAAGCACCAATATGATACTTAGGGAATGAGGAATTTGGGTGGTCCACTATGGTCCTGCCAGCGGATAAATGGAATGCTATCCTAAATGAGTTACCATGATACCTGCATAAGCTCTTGCACAACTGAAGCTAGAGTATGCATAGGTATAACAGATAACTCAAATGTTATTATATGAACATAATTAAATATAATTTGATAAGTATACTCTTCATATATGATCCCACTAAATCAATTACAGCACCGTTTACTAACACTTTCAGTAAGAAGGTTGCATATCAGGTATGCATTTTTTAATGACTGCATTACATTTCAAGCATTTAGCAGACACCCTTATCCAGAGGGACTTACAACTAATACAGTCCTACAATCAAAGCAATTGTGGGTTAAGGGGCTTTGCTTAAGGACCCAACCATCGCAGCTGGGCAGAGATGGGATTTGAACCCCGGACCTTCTGTTCCAGAGTCCAGTCTCTTAACCACTAGGCTACCACAGTCTCACATACATCCTGTGAAGCAGGTCCTTGATCAAAACGGTCATTTCTGAAATTGACATGATACTTGTAGCATTATGTTACCAAATCTAAGTGAATAAATGCAAAGAGACAAGAAATAAATACTGTAAAATTGTTACAATTTGCATTGCAGAGCTCTCAAATGTTATTTTCTGTTTAATGTGCAATCATTGGGTCACTTGTGTGTGGATATCAAAGGCTGCTGATGTCTCTATTGCTTTTAAGTCAACATTGAGAGTAATTAGCTTTTTGCTTGCATTGACCCTACTAGCTTTCAGACAGTGGACACTGTATTTTCTGATTGTTATTTTAGTAACTTCTGACCCTAGCTTCCCTTTGATTTCTGAAGTTGTTTAACAAAAATACACTGATTGAAAAAACAACACTAATAAGGAGATGGAATCTAATAAAACTGTAAATGACTTAATAAACTTATGTAAGCTATTATATTATTAAAGTGAAAGGATTATTGAGGAAAGTTTATTGAGGAAAACTGTACACTTGAAAGGAGGTTCTAGTTACTCTGTTAGGTCACCTCTAGCCTGGATTAAAGATGAAAACTGTTTTTAGGAAGAAATATAGGTTGTCCATGGTATTCTGTGATACATATACACAGATGTTGCAGCCTGTAGATCCTGCACAATCATAGGTTGCTGAAGCTGGCATTCCAGCTGCTCTTATAAATGCTTGATTTGACAATAAATCTTACAACTTGGCAGGCCAATACATTGTTGCAATCTGGCAGAGACATTCCTATAAATCTTAAGCTGTGCTTGGGGGAGCATTATCCTGCTGAAAAAATACCAGTTGGAATCCCTACCATGAGATATATCTTATGCCCACAAGATGTCCGTCACATATTGCTAAATCGTTAGTGCCGCTGATAGTTCAAGTTCGTGGCAGTCTAGGTGTCTTATTCAAAGCCTTATGGATGGTGGATAAGCAGGTAAACTGTATAAACTGTGGGAGCTGCTTGTGCTTGTTGGCAGATTAATTAATCTCTAACGCTGGTCTGTCTGGGCCATCTGGAGCCTGTGTGAGTGTCATGTGTGCAAACCAGCGCAGAACCACTTCTGCCAACACCTCCTAACAGCTACGTCAGAATGGCCTATATGGGGGGCAATTTGTCAAAATTTTCCTGCCTATTTCAGTTCAGTGATGTGCCCCCTCTTAAGGTCTGTCAACTGGGCAAAATACCTTTGAGACAACAATCTCTTACCAAGAGGTACATTTCCCAAAAGTAGCCCCTCTGGGAAGCACCTTTACCACCTCTTGTGGCAAATCCAGTGTCTCAGACCACACCTGTAATCATGTACATATCTGCTGGAGACATAACTACATGGCGAGTTTTGTAGCTTTGCTATATATTTTTTGTCTTTGACAGTACTATAAATCTTTGGTGTTGGGTAATGTGAGCTAATATACTGGTTCTTCCTTGTACTGTATTTTCTTTGCCTTGGTGCATGCCCCCATCTGTTTTTTTACTCCCTCATCTGCAACCAGATCGACAAGCCTTAACTTCGCAAAAATTTATAAGCATCTATGGATGTTTATATGATAGAGAAAACAAACTATACGTGAGCAGACGGAACTCCAACAATTAAATCATTTTCACACAAAATCTATCTTTTGGAACCTATATGTATTCTGAAATCCAAATAAAACTCATGTCCCATTTGAGTCCTGTATTTTAAATTTTGTAACATTTATCAGATTATCATACAAAGGAGAATGCTATTTAATGTGATATTACTTTCACTAAACATAGCTACTATCTAATGGAGAATAAAAGAAGATAAATAAATTTGTTTACGTTTTTCGATATTCAAGCATTCGTTTTCCACAGCATCCAGAAGTTCATTTGTGTGAGACTAAACAGGAAATTATTTGCAGTAGTGTTGGCAGACAATGACTCAATTTATCATTTCCTTTTAAAGAGGCATTCAGCTGTGAAGTTTCTCCATGAGATTCTGTGCTTTTGAAGAGAATTGACACTAAGTGAAAAAACATGTTGAAGTAATATTACAGCCTGTTTTGCCATTTTATCTTGATTTAACCTCAGACCTCAACTTTGATTTTGTATGCATTTTTAATTTCTCATAGCTATTTGGAATTAGGAGGACATGATAAGTCTGAAAACTGCTTTGGAACACTTACTGGGTGAAATGTGTGAAATGCTTTTGAGGCCAACAGGTCTAAATTAGGCAGAATGAAGTATAAGGTATCAAAATTCAAATGACATCTTAGGCATTTTAGGGGCTGTGAGGTAATTTAATATATTATTAGTTTATTTACCTGCCCGTTACAGATTGTTTTTTTTTTCTACAGCTGGCTTTATTAATTTCCCCCAAACACAACAAAGCCCCCAAAAGTATCAATTGCATTAACAGTTTTACCTTAAAATCTATCCTATCATGACTAACTGTTCCAGATGTATCACTGGTGAAAAGTAGTCTGATTCCATGGGGTCTACAAGGTGTATATAAGATAAAGAAACATGGTTGAAAGATTTCACTCTTAACTATTTAGTAATCTTTAAGTATTAAGCATTCCCATTGAATTAAAAAAAATAAATCTGTTGATTTGTAAAATGCTTTCAGTAATAAGAAGATTTGATTTCTCTTTAATCTGACCATGTTGTAATGGAAATAATATGGAACAGCCTAGGCCATAGTAAGCGGCAGTGTGTTAATTTAATGTATTTAAAAAATGTGTAATAACTTGTATGGGTGGGAAATAATTTTTGGCTGTAACCGAGGCCTTTCTGTGTGGAGTCTGCACGTCCTCCCCGTTTCACCATGGATTTACTCTGGGTACTCCGATTTCCTCCCACAGTCCAAACTTATGCGTGTTAGGTTAATTGGTAACCCTAAAAGTGACCCTTAGTGTGTGACTATGTGCGTGACTGTGTGTGTGCCCTATGGAAGCCCAGGAAGTCCAGGGTTGAAATCTTACCTCTGCCAAGCTAAATGCTTGGATAACAGAGTCAGTTTTAAGTTACTCCGTATAAAGGTGTCTACTTAGTGACCAACCACCGACCAAAGCTTCCCAACCGAACAGCTACATTTATAAAGTAAAATAATTTGTCACCAGCATTTGAGCATTAGGATGTAGCTTTCCCCCCTATAGAGTATATAGTTATTTAAATGCTCATCAAAAAGACTGGGCATTGTAAATACCAGGTTTTTGGAAATGACCGGATTGGACTTTAAACATTTAATAAGCTTATGTTTCCTTATGAGGCAGGCTGTGAGGAAAAACAGTATCAGCAACCTTGTGTAGACAATCAGTGTTCGCTTCTCTCTTACCTACTTACATGCACAAGAAAGTCTATTAGAATGACATCATTTTTCTAATCAGTCTCGAGTGGTGCTTTCTATAGACTCCAGCCAGGATATCAGACACGCTACAACTCAATAGTATGCACTGGACTGCCAGGACACCCATAGTCTAATCAGCACCACACAGACAGGACTGTGCTTATCTGTTAAACTTGAAGGCTCTTTTTGATTCACTCTACTTTAGGGCCTGTGCCAAGGGAAGCTGGGTAAACAGGGGCTGACTGAGCAGTCTGTGAGGATATACTAACAGTATGACAGAATGTGTTTCACAAGCAATTGGAGACAAATTCATGGCAAGAGACACTGAATATTTCATTCAGTCTGCCTGTAATCAGATTCAGATATAAGATGAAAACCCTAGACTTATACAGACAGGGGCCAAGGATTTAGTTTTGCATTTTCTTGGTTTGAAGGAAAGAATACATCTGGCTGAATTTAGTTGGCAGAGGTGTATCACAATCACTGATTACATGGACTACACAGCTTTAGGAGTGCACTGACCTCCACTGGCCAGCTACTCATTTAGTGGAAGCATGTCTACATAGAGATTTACAACTCCCACAATCGTATAATGTATAATGCAAGCAATTGTGGGTTAAGGTCCCTAATTTGGCAATGCTAGGGCTTGAAACTTGATGTTTGGTCCATAATTCAGTACCTTTAACAGTACACCACCACAATCCCACAGTCCAATAACATACATGCTAGTTAAGAGATTGCATATATTTTCCAATTTTCAGCATTTAGCAGTACAGTAGTCCAGTGTCTGGCATCACAGTTACAATGTTTCTGTTTCAAATCTCAGCCTGGCTGCTGAGTGTGTGGAATTTGTATGTTCTGCCTGTGTCTGCATTCTCCTGGTACTGGTTTTGTCACCATCAACTTGTGTGGTCAGTTGGTATATCTAAAATGTCCCAGTGCAACAGGTGTGACCTGCAATTGACGTGTTCCGCCGTCTAAACCAGACAAATTCAATCAATACAGACAACCAGCTGCATAGATACATTTTGCTAGTATGTTTGGGCCTCCTTTGCCTTCATGGGCCTTATTTTGCCCACCACCAGTTGTGGTGTTTATGCCAAAAGCCATCCAAATGTCATAGAAGAACTCGAGACTCATCCAACTATGCAACATTAACCAAGTGTGATATGTAGCCTCAGTGGCACCTGGTGTGGCCTCCTGGTGTAGCCCATCTGCTTCATGGTTTGATGCTTCTGCTTTATTTAAGATTCCATATGTTTTCATATGTTTTGCCTGTATCTGCATGGGTTTTCTCCTTGTAATACGGTTTTGTCACTAATAACCTGTTTGGTCAGTCGGCATCAGATAGGACACAATGGTGGCTTGGAATTTGAATCTAAGCATTAATGTACAGGGTGGGTTAAAAGACTACCAAAACCATTTTTAAGGTTTCTTCGTTTGTAGCTGCCTTTGGACGACCACTATGTGGCTTGTCGTCCACTGTCCCGGTTTTTGGCAATGAGGGATGCAATAGCGTGAAGTTGGTGGTCTTTCTGGGTGTCAGTTGTTGAAGTCTGCGGTTATGATATGGCAGCTGCATCCTTCAGGAGTCAAAATCATCAAGTCTATCTTTAGTTACCTGTGACAAACAACAAGAGTTTTGAAATTTCTGTGTTGATAACTTTTGAACCACAAGGGATATTGCAAATCCAATTGGGGTAATTCAATTTCTGAGACAATTCTGGTCTTCACTAATATGCTACATGACCACCTTCCTATTGAAAAAAACTTGCCCATGCTCCAATATGGAGTATTTCGAGATGGTGGCCATGTCTCGAACATAGCCTAAAAGATAGCCCCCCCCCTCATCCATTACTTGCTGGTGTATTCAGATGTCATTTTCCCAAATGTTTCAGAAATAAAAGGGTGTCTTGCTTTGACTCACCATTTATATATATTTATAACAGTACGGCTAAGGTACAGAAATGTATGCTGCTTTATGTGTTGCAGGCCACAGAGAGACCATGAGCAGCCAATGTTACAGAACCATCAATTTTCCAATGATACACTTGAATAAAAAATGACAATTGGATAAAAACATGTAAATGTAAAACATTTTATTTAATTTTCAAGAACTAAAGAAATAACTTCAAGTAGCTAATTGCTTACATTGGTCAAAAAAGATTTTTAAAATTGGAGAACAGATTCAGGTCTAAATTCCTTCACAGCCAATGTGACACTTGCTAGAAGTACAGGATGTTTTGTCATACCTCACGGTACAATGGAGCCAGAAAGAATTCAGTGGCACTGCCAAGTCACTCTTGGATGAGCCTGCTCACTGAAAGTAAATGGACGGGCACATTGCATAAGAGGAATTTCCAACACATTTAGGCAGAAAAAATGTGTAAATTTGTCCATAAAGTATCAAGCACGCAATGTTTTTATTGTGTCTCACTTTCACAGACTGATGATCAGAGAAAGAAAAAAGCAATAATGTTTTACCAGCTGTATTAAGTTATCCTCTAATAAATTATTTGTTATAAATAAGTAGGTCATACACATGCATAAGTAACTCGCACAAAAAAGTCTCTTAACACATCAACCAGTCTCAAGTCCAAATGTGAGCTAATGAGCAAGTGAGCACACAGCTGGTAAGATAATACGGTTTTGAGCTAAATACTGTTCTTAAACTCCTCTTAAAAATATCAAATCTGTATTGACAAGAATTGAGCTGAAAAAATGGTGGGAAATAATAATACAGACCAGACCTGTGTGCACCTGGACAAATACATTTGGTTTACATATTCAGTGACTAAGGTAAATTGGGGTATTTAATCTGATTAGTCACTGTCAGTCAAATGTGGACATTACACATGAAATCTGGTTGCAAATACAGTGTACAGAAATACAGAATACAGAATACAGAAAGTATTCACACCCCTTTAAATCACTCTTATCACTCTTTGCTTCATTGCATTCATTTGCAAAAATCAAAAAAAATATTTTATTTCTCATTTATGTACACTCAGCATCCCATCTTGACAGAAAAAACAGACATGCAGAAATTTTTGCAAATGTATTTAAAAAGAAAAACTGAAAAATCACATGGCCATAAGTATTCAGACCTTTTGTTCAGTATTTAGTAGAAGCACCATTTTGAGCTAGTACAGCTATGAGTCTTCTTGGTAATGATGCATTAAGTTTTTCACACCTTGATTTGGGGATTCTCTGCTATTCTTCCTTACAGATCCTCTCCATTTCCATCTGGTTGGATGGTGAACGTTGGTAGAGAGCCAATTTCAGGTCTCTCCAGAGATGCTCAACTAGGTTTAGCTCTGGGCTCTGGGCTGGACCAGTCAAAAATGGTCACAGAGTTGTTCCGAAGCCACTCCTTTGTTATTTAAGCTGTGTGCTTAGGGTCACTGTCTTGTTGGAAGGTGAACCTCCGGCCCAGTCTGAGGTTTTCTTCCAGGACATGTCTGTATTCATCTTCCCTTCAATTGCAACCAGTCGTCCTGCCCCTGCCACTGAAAAACACCCCATAGCATGATGCTGCTGCCACCACCATGTTTCACTGTTGGGATTGTATAGGGCAGGTGATGAGCAGTGCCTGATTTTCTCCACACGCTTAGAATTAACACCAAAAAGTTAAATCTTCGTCTTATCAGACCAGAGAATCATATTTCTGATAGCCTGGGTGTCGTTCATGTGTTTTTTGGCAAACTCTATGGAGGCTTTTATATGTCTTGCACTGAGGAGAGGCTTCCGACTGGCCATTCTGCCAAAGCCCCGACTGGTGAAGGGCTGCAGTAATAGTTGACTTTGTGGAACTTTCTCCCATCTCCCTAATGCATCTCTGGAGCTAAACCACAGTGATCTTTGGGTTCTTCTTTACCTCTCTCACCAAGGCTCTTCTCCCCTGATTGCTCAGTTTGGCTGGACGGCCAGGTCTAGGAAGAGTTCTGATTGTCCCAAACTTCTTCCATTTAAAGATTATAAAGGCCACTGTGCTCTTAGGAACCTTGAGTGCTGCAGAATTTTTTTGTAATCTGGGCCAGATCTGTGCCTTACCACAATTCTGTCTCTGAGCCCCTTGGGCAGTTCCTTTGACCTCATGATTCTCATTTGCATTGACATGTGCTGTGAACTGTGAGGTCTTATATAGACAGGTATGTGTCTTTTCTAATCAAGTCCAGCTGGACTCCAATGATGGAGTAGAACCATCTTAAGAAGGATAATAAGAAATTGCTTGTGAGTTAAATATGAGAGTCACAGCAAAGGGTCGGAATACTTATGACCATGTGATATTTCAGTTTTTCTTTTTTTAATAAATTTACAAAAAAATCTACATGTCTGTTTTTCTGTCAAGATGGAATGCTGAGTGTACATTAATAAGAATAAAATGAACAACTTTTTTTATTTTAGCAAATGGCTGCAATTAAACAAAGAGTGAAAAATTTAAAGGGGTCTGCATACTTTCCGTACCCACTGTACCATTGTGAAATTTGTGGGAGACAAAATTTTAGGGTCAATGTTAAATTCTAAATAAAAAAAGTGTTTGCATAATATATAATAATAGGAGAGATGTGTGGATTAAATCCAGCAGCAGACTAAATAACATTCTATCAGTCCATCCAGGCTTAGGTTGTCTGTTCATCCACAGTAGAATAAGCAAACAATAATAAAAGCATGAATAAAAATGAGGCAGGACAATTACCGGTTCATTTCAGCAAGTATCATTATTGATGTGTGACCCAATTAAGGTCTTTTGTGGCCAGGAATGTCCATATTCAGCGTCTAACTTGAGTTCCCACAGCACAGCTCAGTTCTCTGTGACAAAATCAAATAATTATGAATGAAAAAAGCTGTTTGAAAACATCTAAAAAATGTGCCTAAAAACGAATGCATACATATAGCCTGTTTAATTATCACTTCCATTTTACAGGCAAGATGGTAGTTATAGAGAACCAGGGATTCCTTCAAATAAACACCAGGTTTGATAATAATATTGAATATTTAAATTAATCAGTATTACATACCTTTTATGTTTTGTTTACATATGCTTTATTTATTTTCACAGACATTAACTTGCTTGTACTTTGCATTAACTACTAACTCCATCATGACTTGTCCTGCACATGGACACTTGGGTGTTCCAACTTTTTGATGACTATTGCATTGCATTGCCTATTTGCCACAATTGCCTATTTCGGAAATAAGTGTGGACTCATTGCCTCTTGGTTGTGTGCAGCCAGTGAGGTATGTTTATTTGTTTAATCATGTGCATTTATGCTTTAGTTCTACATTGTGTTATTGCTTGTTCCATACAGTATTATCATGTATTTAAACAGTACATTAGTTGGATTTTCTGACTGTGTTTTAAAAAAAAATCCACCACCAACATATGTTTAGGCTTTGATACTGTGTAGATGGTAACAGTCCTCTTTTGTTTTCAGCTGTATCTCTGATTCATTTTTGCATTTTTTACACGCAGTACTGTGAAAAGTACTGTGTCTGTGACTATGGTAGTGTCCGGTCAACAACAATTATGGTCAATGACCTGTTTCACAGAACACAATGTGGTTTAATGGTGCATAGCTATATTAGATGATGAGTAAACAGTTATTTATGTTATTCAATGTGTTGGATGTAGATATGGACAGGTTTAAATATCTGAGCAGCACTGACAGGGTCAGAGTGGTATAGCTTGATGGATGGGTTGAAAAGGCTTAGATTGTTGGATGCTCAGGGTCAGTAGTGATCTTTACATTCTAACAGTGGTTGGACAAACCAAATACCAGCAACTGAGTGCTGGCTAAGGGTAACAAAGGATATCATGTTTTATCCAATCAGACATTTGGACTACAGTGGCACAAACCACATAATTTTAGTTCATGCAAAGAATATGTCCATCATGTCTGGAGCTGCACAGCCAAAGAGCAGTCGTGTGCCGCCCTGCAAAACTCATAATTTTTAATCTTGTTGAATTTAGCCAGTCATAAAAGCCAGAACAAAAATGCAAACATTTTTATGTATTTATTTTTGGTTGAATATTAATTATTATTAATATTATATTGAATATAATTTTTCGCAACATTCAGAGATTCCACATTTTTGCCTCTATTGATCCGGAAAGCATATATTACTTAAAAGTATACATTTTTTTGTTGCGGTATACTCTCAGTATGTTCAGCGGTTATCTGTGCTTTGTTTCTTTGCTATGAAATAAAAAAAGCTGGGTTAACATCCTCTATGTGTGATAAGTTCTAAGACTTATAATGCCCTTTTTTCAAACATCACACATCATTAGTTTTAGTGTTACAAATATAGCAACTAAACTAATAAACCAGAAGCACTAAACCTGTTAATAAAGTGTCTAACAACCACTGGAGCTGGACTTTGATGGAACAAAGTCACCTACTGTAGCTAAATGATTCCCCCGGTAATGAGAAGTTCTGGATAACATTCAGCAGGGCCTGAGCATTTAAGTGGACATTGGTGTAACACCTGCTACCTAACTAAACCTCACTGCGTACCTGGCGGTGGCAATGTGTTGACTCATGGGGTGTATATTGTAAATTGATTATATTATATGACACAAGTTACATAAGCTTTCCCAACCAACGTCTGTGAGTCATATTTATAAGCATGAAAAATGATGTGCTTTTGTGTGGAAATTGTTGGAGCAGAAAATGTGGCTCCTGCCTGAGCTGCACCGTGCCAGAAAAGGATTTAAAAACATATCAGTTAGAAGATGTTGCAACCAAGTGAAGGCTGTGTATGTCTTTATTTATTCTTCATTTAGTATAAAACTTTTACGTTTAATAAATAATAAATGTGTTTGCAATGTAAGAAAGGCGGGTTTGTCACCTAAAGGCAGCATTGTGCAATAAGGGATATGTGAACGTCAAAGAACATAGAACAGGGACAAAAGATTCTCAGAAGAAGCCAGTAAACTGTTGTTCAAGGTAATTTTTCACTTCACAGAACCTACTAATGCTTTGTGCAGCACATAGCATTGGATTTCAGATAAACAGCCAAAACGTGTTTAATTTCAGCAGTAGTAATGTGTTTTATCTACTGTTTTATCTACTATCTACTAGTGACTCACAATGTTTATGTTCAGTTCATTTATCACTCAAATAGATGTTATGAAAAATATTGTATTACATTTGAGAAAAATATAATGTCAAATAAAAGCATTTTTACTAGTGGTCTTAGACTTTTGGCCTAAATATGTGTTGTATGGGACTTGTTTAAGATTATTATAAAATATTTATATTTTTTAAAACTATCTATAATTACAGTAGTATATGCAGTTCCTCACTCTTGACTTGGAAGGGGGTGCAATGTTCCTTGGACAAAAACAGCACAACTGAGACTCTCTGCAAGGAAAGCTTTCAGACATACCTTTTAATACAGGATCTCCCCATGTCCTACAAGGTTTATGGGCTTCCCTTTTCATCTCTTCCCAGAGGTTTGGTGTTTAGTTCAGGAATGGGAGTATCACAAGCTTGATTTTGTGCTTATTAAACATATTTCTTGTATTGTTTGAATCTTGTCTGCTGACAAGTTGCAGTTTACTGCCAAAGGAGGTCAGATTATTACTAAAATCCTCTAGTACATTTTAGAGTTCAGGATTGCATAAATCCTGAGAAGGGATTTAGAAGAGCACCATATCTATTATATTTATTTTTTGGATAACCATTTTTACACAAAACCAAACTTTAGTGTTTGCTGCTCTATTGTTAACTCATCTGAACACAGGACAGAGCTCTTGTCATATCTAAAGTCATGAACTCTAGCAAAATAAAAAAAAGTATAAGGAACCTTCCAAAGAGCTTTACTGGTATTTAGATATTGTATTGTATATTGGTATTAGTCACTTAAGTAATCACTGCTCACAAAAATTAGGGGATATACTGTATTTTAAAATGAAATGAAGCTGTAGGTGTGCATATATAGAAATATTCTACAGATTTAGAATCAAGGTCATCAAAGGGGTTTTTTTTCACCTCACAATCAGGGGACAGCAAGAAAGTTTTGGTTTGAATCTCCAGGTGGAACAGTCTAGGTTCTTTTTGTTTGTACTCCCCATGTCCCCATGGAATTACTTTGGGTACTCTAGTGCTCTCCCACAGTCCAAAGATGTGTGTTAGGTTAATTGATTATGCTAAATTGGTCCAGTTTGAGTGTATATATGACTATCTTTGAAGTAACATTGTTCCTGTTGTTAACATGGTCATTGATGTTAAAAGCAGCATTAAATTTAGCAGATAAACTAACAAATAACTGTGGCTTGCTCATTCGGACCTGTAGACAGACCGAGATATTTTTCAATCCGCTTTGATATAATGCTCTGTTGTGAAAAGTGTCATTTGAATAAATTTGACGATCCTTGCTTCAACAATTATTGTTTGTTTGTTTATTTAATTTTGCATTCAGCATCAGTAGCTACACAACAAAAGACACTGTTACACTGATAGGGTTATATCGAAATGACATAGAAACTAGTTGTAAATACTCAGATCAGGCCATGTTAGCTTAATCAATTAACCTAAAGCATGTCTTTGGACTGTGAGAGGAAATTGGAGAACCTAGACTAAATCCACATGGACACAGGAAATGCAAACTCCATACAGGTGGAGTCTGAGATCAATATTGAACCGGGGGACAACCCCTGCTCCACTGTACTGCCGTTCAACAATTAATCCTGTTATTTATAGGATCTATAGAAACATTGTCCATATACACTGATGAGTATTTGCATTATTTAGTGTATACCAAATTCAGAGTAATTTACTTACTAATAATTTTCAATGTACGTGGGTTTAGGAGTCTTATTCAAAGGCCCAACAGTTGCACATTGGCAGTGCTGGAGCTGGAATCTTGAACCTTTTTGTCAGTAGTTCAGTACCTTAACCAATAAGCCATGATTGCCCTCATCACAACTATGCTTTTCAAGGTTTAGAAAATAACAAGCAGAATATACAATATTATAGGCAACATAGTGGGTGCAAAAAAGGAAAGCTTAAAGACCTTACTTACTTTGAGTAGGATCAAATTACAGTGTTCCCTCGTTTATCGCGGGGGTTACGTTCCAGGACCACCCACGATAAACGAAAATCCGCAAAGTACGGACGCTATATTTATTTAAGTATTTATACACTTTTTTAGTTGTAGAACTTGCAGAACGTTTGGGTGGCATCGTAGGGCTTGAATGAGTTCAGTTTATAATGAAACTTTCACAATCAGCGAACACAACAGCGCAAATAAAAACTTGTCATGTCGGCAAGTAGCGACTCAGGCGGGCGATGCTCTAGTCTTAATTCTCGTTTTTGGTGAGTATTCATTTGCTGAGTAAATACTCTATTGTAGTGTTTTTAACTGTTAAATCATTAGGCAGCACGTTAAAGTCTTCGAACGTTCTCTTTACATGCCATACATCATTCTCGTATCACACATGCTCCGTCCGTACCGAGCTTACAGCACGTCATATCCTACACATTGTGTAGACACAACAGCTATTTACTGTAAATCCTAATATTTTATTATTTATTTAAACATTCATTTATTGTTACAATTATTATTTTTAATATATTTTTTAATAAATTTTGTGATTTTTTCAAATGTAAAAGTTCCACCAAAATCTGGGAAACAGCAAAAATCCACTATATATTTTTTCCATTATTATTTTTCGAAAACCCACGATGCACCGAGGCTGCGAAAGGTGAACCGCGAAGTGGCGAGGGAACACTGTACATGATTATGAAGCAATTTAAAAGGAAACATTTTATATTAAGAGAACATAAGAAAATTGTATAAAAGTTGTTTGATTATGCAAATGAGATGCAAACTCATTTATCGTGACTGAGTAGCTTGAGACATAGTCATGGGGTGAACAGAAGGGCGAGAGTGCCACACATTGATAAGCTACGGCATTGTGAAGTTAATGAGAACCAGGTCTGGAAACACTCAATTGTTATTATATAATAAAAGGCCTAGATGACAGCTAGGGCTGTGCAAACCACATTGTTGTACAGATGTACTGTCCTTTTGTCTCCTTACAAAAGCTCACTTTCACTGTGCAACAAAAATAGGCATACAGTCTTTTCACTGTATATATTTTCCATCAATGAGAAAGTCAGAAAGTGCAGAAGCCTTTCATTATTCATGGTTGAAAGTACACAGGTGCAAGAAAAATCTCTTGTTACATAATAAACTGTCCGTATTTAGCTGACATACTTGAGAAGTTGCTCATTCGTGGAGCTCCTGTAATGTCATGTTTTGGAACGAGTGAGAGCTGCCAAGGACATTATGATTGTAAAACGGACCCCAGTTGCAGCTGGTTTGCCTAAAAAAGAAGGGTTTGAGACAGCACACTTTTTTATAAGCCTCATCTTCAACACTGACCCGCTCTGTCTGTTCACCTAGCCATAACCTGTCCTGAAAGGGAGAGATCACAGCTGTGAATCAATAGGCCAAGTGTGAGCGCAGCGGTTAAGATACTGGACCATTTACCAGGAGTTTAAAGAGTCAGATCCCAGCACTGCCAAGCTGCCACTACTGAAAAAGGAAGGCACTAAAACACTGGTGTCCTGGATTGGATTATGGCTCATTGTACTGCATTGCATTGTATTATTAAAATCAGAAATAGAATTGATTTCACTTATCGATTTCAGCTAACACATAATATTAAAGATATGCAGAAATAGTACAAATCTGCCATGACCGGTGCGTTATGTAATCGTGTACCTCATCAATTTAGTTGTACTAAAGAGCATTTGTTATGATATGTGGTTTGAACAACGCTGGAGGTCGTACTTTTATAGTAGACCCTCCAGGTGTTTAATATCACGTCGTAAATTAGACACTGGATATAACCAGGGTCACCGGGCGCACCGCGAGAGCACCGGTCGTCTAAGGTAAGCCTCGTAACAGCATTAGCAGAAGATTCTCTAAAATTCCTAATGAGAAGAAAGCTTAACATGGTTTAAAGTAATAAAACAATGATCCAGATACACCAAATGTATCCTAGTTACTACTGGTCATATGCAACATGTAAACTGTAAACTGTTGAACCTTTCCTAGTTGGTTAAATTTACATCACCAAAACATTTCATCGTTTAAAGCAAGCTGCACAGACAGCCCTAGTACCTTGTTAACATATCCACTACAGGCAGCCTTTTTCATGATCAAAGAAAAGGCTCAAATTCATGGATCACAAAGATGAATGAAATAAAAAGATATAGATTATTTATACCTAAATATTTGACAATTTTTTCCACCATTTTTAAATTGGAATTGATAAGCAGAAACAGATGAAATGCAAACGATACCCGATCCTAAACATTACATTTACAAACAGTTTCTGAGGAGAAGAGAACCAGGATAGATCCTGACTTGATCAAAATGTAGTTAGAACTGAGACTTGAACATTTCTGTAGGTAGTGTTGCTGATGTCCATTATATAGGCAAGCAATGCATGAATTCTTTAAATGAATTCTATTAAAATTGGTCAAAGATTGCATAAAGAACATACAAAATAAGTAACAAAGCAGAAAATGAATTCACTTTAGCCAAATCAAGCTTTCTGAGTTTTGAAACATCGAGATGTTTATTTTGATATCTAGAATGAAGAATGACACTCTCAGACATTGCCTTTTGACACCTAGTTATGAATCCTAAATCTGATATGACCAGCCGCTTATATTGACTCCAAAATATGTAACAGCCTAGTGAAGCAGAGGTCTCTTTACACACTTAGACAAAGGGTATCTTTGTCTGACCTGCACAGAGAAGAGCTTTTTAGGTATGTCGGCATCTACAGCCTTTACTCAGCAGTGTTTCTAATACACTGGAAAAACAGAACATAAATATACAGTAGGGTAAAATATAAAAAGGAAGACAGACATAGTGGAAAACTGTTGATGGACATGTTGAGATTTGTATTTTCTTCTGTGTCAATGAAAATAAATACCCCTAGTCTGGGAATGCAGGTGGGCTTCCCCCTGTGCTGCTGATATCATGGAATTTACCTTCTTGTATAACTGTCCTGTGACTAACTTCTTCAAAAATGGCAATGTAGTGATGTCCCTGGTAGAGAAAGTGTTCCATTTGATATTTGCTTTATTACTGGGATTCTTATAGGATGAAGGTATAGAGTTCGCCTTGGTCATGTATAGTTGCTTAGTTAAACAGAAATATTAATTAATTATATTACTACTAATGACATTACAGCTATGCACCGTTTGACGTCCACATTATGTTTCCGTAGAGGAGAAAGTGTCTTCATGATGCCTGACTTGGTCAGAAGTCACCATTGGGATTCAAATTTGGGGCCGGGTTTTGTTGAGATGGTACAGTGGTTCCAATTTTTTACTCACTGTCCACAGTCTATATGTGTCTATAATGGTCTTACATTGTTCTGTTTGAGATTTTTGTGCTTCAAACATGTCTTTTATTTACCTTGCTGCTTCTCCATTCCCCACAATATCTGTTATATTTTGTGGTGGCATCACCACTTTGGAATACCTTTCCACTAACACTTAAACAGTTTCACACACCAGTGCTGCTGGAGTTTAAACCTTGTTCAATCATGGTCCACTTTATTAGATACATCACCCTATTGCTCCACCTTGCAGATGTAAAGTCATAGACAGCAGCCGACCTGTTGTTGCTAAGTTTGCGTTGAGTGTCACTGCAGTGGTGGGAATAAAGAATAAGCAGATTATAAACTAAAATCATCCTGATAATCTATCTAGCATACACAATATGATTATTATTACTATTAGGCCTCCAACTCACTGGACTGAAGTTATGGACCATATTTAGAGCAATTCTGTACAAAGCCCTACTCCATCATTACCCGTCTGTGTCTGCCTCCAGGAGGGCATCTCTGTTTCACTAGCAGATGGAATAATAGCTTATCTGAAGCTGCTAATGATAGTTTCGCAAGACTGGACTGACAGACAAAGTGGTCAGGTTTCAGCAAGACATGAGCCAGTGAGACAGGCATTAAACACAAACCTCAGATTTTAGGTCAAAGAAAAACTATTTGAGATTACATTTTACCAACATTAAGCTTATAAAATATTAACCTCATCAGGTCCCCCACAGTGAGGTTACCTAAAAAAAGCTTGTTGGAATGCAAGAGTCTGTAAAAACAGCCAGTTCAGGATGATCATTAGCTTATAGTGAATTTAACAAATAACATGTAGGTGCTCAAATCTTATATACATTTAAAAAGCTCAAATAATTTATGGAATTATTGCTTTTAGTTGCAGTTTTTCTTCTAACCTCTTGTGGTTATTTAACTAGATCACTAACCTTTAAAATGTAAAATAGCTTTACAGTGCTTAGTGACACAGCTAAATGCATTTGTATTACAATGTAAAAGTCTTGGCCATGTCCAATTGCACCAATTTTGTATCATATTTCCGGTGCAGTCATGACATTGTGTTTAAGGTATTGAACTAATGACCAGGATGATGAGGGTTAAGAACTTGCCTTATAAGGCTTTACCTTGTAAGGTTGTCTGCTGTAAATATAAACACTAAACTACTGTGTAACTAAAGTAACTTTGTAACTAAAAGGGTTGTCTTACAGCTGACATTTATCTGAGACCACTAGTCTAAGAAAGCATAGTGACTGGCTAAAATAAAAAAAAAAATGTGCTCATATATATGTATACAGTGGTGTGAAAAAGTGTTTGCCCCCTTCTTCATTTTCTTTTTTTTTTGCATGTTTGTCACACTTAAGTGTTTCAGAACATCAAACCAATTTAAATAGTAGTCAAAGACAACACAAGT
>JAVSBV010115990.1:0-20344 GCA_033117975.1 Parotocinclus spilosoma
GTTCAAATCCCACCTCTGCCAAGCTGCCACAGTTGGGCCCTTAAGCAAGGCCCTTAACCTACCATTGCTTGGATTGTACGATTGTATAAGTTGTAAGTCGCTCTGGATGAGGGCGTCTGCTAAATACTCTAAATGTAAATTTATACAGTGCAGGTGGCAGAACTAGGTAATGGGTGGGGCATCTGAAATCCACAGAGAGCTGAGTTTTCATGAGGGCTGGATATGCCAACTAAAAGCCGTAGTTTAAAATTCCATCTGGATAAGATACAAATTTCATTGGGTCCTAAATTTTGATGAGTCGCTCTGTGTTTTTATTCCTGGCTGGCTCTGTATTTTTCTGCCTTCACTGTGTAGTCCATGTTTAGGCTATTAGGTATAGTCCATGTGTTTGCACTTGTACTTTGTCAGCATCGAAGTAAAAATAAAACAAAAAAAAACATATCTTCGCAGGGGCAAAAGAAAATTAGAGATGTTCTCAAATATACGAAGGTTGTATAAAAGCAAACATGCGGATTCATAGAGAATGCAACCTGCTAGAAACTTCCATTTTGAGGAGATGAGTACAGATTCATTAACAGATTCCCACCAGTAATCCAGTCTAAATAAGGAGGTTGAGAAATACATATTCACATACACATTCTAATACAACTTGTTAACTTGATCATGTATTATGATAATGATTATGTATTAAGAACCTAAGAATTCTTAAATCTGGCAGCACGGTGGCTCAGTGAGTCCTCCCCATGTCTGCATAGGTTTACTCTGGGCACTCCGGTTTCCTCCCACAGTCCAAAGCCATGTGTGCTAGGTTAACTGGTGTCTCTAAAGTGGCCCTTAGTGTGTGTGTGCCCTACAATGGATTGGCATTCCGTCTAGGGTTGTTCCTGCCCTCGTGCCCAGAGTTGCCAGGTGGGCACTGGCTGGCCCGTGACCCCCCATGGATGGATGGAATTCTTAAGTCTTAAATATATTTTCTATTTGCTGTATATACAGTACAGTTTGTGAACCCTTTAGCAGTTTCTATCATCTATATAAACGTGACCTAAAGCATCACCAGAAGTGCTAAAAATAGACAGAGAACCCAATTTAACAAATACCGGTAAGTCAATTGCTATAGTGCTATAATTGGTCCATATGTATGATAAAAATGCACAAGTGCATACAGTTTATTTTACATATATTACAATTTAATATTCTTCCAGCAATGCGTTTTGTTAAGCTAGAATTAAGTAAATTCCACACTGTACACAAAGAACAAAATAACCTCATGAGCAAGTACTATTAACATAGACAAAAAACATGTAAAATATGAAAAATAATTTAAAACATTCAAATTTCATATGGCATCTGCTATGATATGACAATTATTTAACCATTTTCATCCAGTTTGGCAAATCCTGTCCTTTTCAGGCACTCGGTAGTCACGAGATTTTGCTAAATGTCTTAAAAGAACCATAGTGGTCAATTGTTAGGGTTAGTGACAAGTCATTTTATCATATAAACATGGCTAAATTGATAAAAAAAATGTAATTGAAAAATGTAAACTGGTTTCGGAAGCATTGGTTCATATTGCCTCAGAAAGGTTGTGCTGTACATTATTTACATGACGATGCTGCAATTACACTATAGAGAACAAATCCTTTACAGGTGCAATCAGTACAATATTTACATTTACTGCCTTTTTATTTACATATTATATTCTGACAACTACACTACTCACAAAAATTAGGGGATATCCCACATTTAAGTATATATATATATATATATATATATAAACAAAATTAAAGTTAAAACAATTCAAATAATTTCATGTCTTGTAAGAGCAGTTATGTGGTGTGTTAAGTCCTTCTATGTATTATCGACATAAGTGTAAAATACATTTGATCTAGTCACATAGACAAAAAAAACAAATAAAATAAACCGCTTCTAAATAACAATATACAGAAGTTCATAGATAACCACCCTCCAAAGGAAAGGTTACAAGTATAAATATACTTTTTAAGGGTGTTCACAGCTTAAACAAAAAAAAAAAAACAAATACATAATAACACTGAAATATTATTTAAATATTTTAAGAAAATGCTTGAATAATAATGATGTAAATCCTATCTTTATTTTTTATATTTTAAATGTTCATTATTTAATATTTTGTACAATAGTCAGTGATATGGACTGTTACAATGAAATCATTATTGAAGTAAATAAACTTTATTACTTCATTTTTTCTTTACACTTAGTATGATACTAATGGTCAGTGCCATTTGTTTCAGCAATTCAGCTTTTAAACATTTAACTAATGTTTTCATGTTTGTTCTAATGTTCAACTTATGTTCTTAATATTTATTTCAGTTTTTTTCTTTTACTTTTGCATAACCTTAGCCATGATTCAGAGATCTACTGGTACAAAAGGTTTGTTTTATTATATAAATTTGAGTCAAAACTACTCCTGGCTTCTTGTGGAATTCATCAATAGGTAGCATTACATGTAATGCATGTAAATGGAAATTCATACTTATTGCACCTTTAATCCCGAGCAGCAAACATCAAAACTGTACCATGAACGGATGCAGGGATTCCCTATGCAGGGAAATAAGGGGTGGGGTTTGGGACACAGCTACAGTTTATTAAGTACAAAATATAACAAATAAAGATCCATGTAACAAAACAAATAATCTTTATCAGAGCATGAGCTGCAGTGTAAGAAGGTCAATTTTTGTATAATCTACAGGTTTTACTGCAAATACTGTAGAAATGTCATGGTGTGTGGAGTAAAGTATCCTCGGCCACTATAAAAGAGCAAGACAATGCTTACAAACATCAGTATGTTTTAAAAGAAAATGGACCACCACCCATTCTGTAAGCTGGGTGTACAAAGCTCATAAACCATAGATAGCCATATTAGAGCCATATGTTATGCTACAGCAGCACATTTCACCTGATTTAAAGTCTCCAGTACCCTGTGATCTGGTCTAGGTATCAGTGTGATGAAATTGAAATGTGATGAGTTATGGTGGAAGATAATATGTGGTCAGCTGATCGCACTAAGATAATAAAAAATGTATTTTAGTCACAAGGATGTATAAATAAGTTTCCAGAGAACAGGATTAGATTGTTGTTATATGAATTTTTCAACAAAAGACCCTAAACAGAATTAGAAGAGTCCATAATATACTGTGATTTGCAGTTCCTTATGCAGTCCGAAGTACATTTTGGATATAACATAATATTGAATGTTTAATATTATTTAAACGTTTAGCCAATTCAGTAAGAAAAGTACCCATTATGCAGAACATCCCCATCTGAATAGCACACTCATTTTTTTTTTTGCACGATGTACATATTATTTTATATTTTACTACTTTCGTTATTTAATTTCTTTTTTTTTTTTTTTATTAGATTTGACTTTTTACTATATTCTACCTAACACTTCTGACGTCCAGGGTGGACTGCAAAGTAAGAATTTCATTGGGCAGGGAAACGTGTTTCCTACTGTCCATATGATAATAAAGCCTTGAATCTTGAATGACACTTGTAAATATATACCAGGAATGACTGCATAATCATGCTTCGTCCACTCATTTAATAATGCCTTGAACTGTAAATACACGGCAGAGATAGAGGAGAATAATTTGGGAATGGTTCAGACCAGACCAAGGGATTTGAAAAGTGTCATGTAAAAAAGAAATTATTTAGAAATTCGTGCTCAGTCTGCCTTTACTGACAAGCTTTCCTGCAAAGCTTTTCTTCTTATTCCAAAAAATCTTTACTAACGTGCTTCCAGATTTAAAGAAATTCCCTAATTTGTAATTTAATTGATTCTATTAATAATAATAATAATAATAATAATAATAGTGATTTTAATATTTGACATTTCAAATGCTGAAACACCCTTTTTTGTGGATGTTGGAAATAACAAACATTTGTATTTACTTCTCCTATATCCACTTATTTTGAGAATTCATCAATTGTGATAAATCATACAACAGATAAAACAATAAAACGTAATGACAGCCCTATTAGATAAATCAGGTCTCTTATCCACATGAAAATTAAAATGTTTAGTCCTTCTGTCCATAATGAAACAGCATTTTCATCCAACAAAACATTTTTTTAAAAACAGTTTAGAGGACCAGATAAATCCATGGTGTTACAAGCAGATCATTCTAAAGCAAATGTTATTCTCTGATCGGATCCTAATTGTCATGTGATCCAGCTTCAAAACCAAAATGCATCTTTTAGCTGATGTGATGTGCACTGTCAGTTTTAGGGCAAGTTTGAGTACCTGCGGTGCCTTAGCCATCTAAGAGACAGTAATATAAGTGAGCTCGTTCATGGAGGAGGTTTATCGTCAGGTCCTCCAAGCATGCTGATCTTGTACATCTGAAAAGAAGATGGTTCCACCCATGACAATACTTTCTGGGGCACTATAAACCACTGCAGAAAGCAGCCACCTGCTCTTTTACCACCATAAAGCCTTCTTACTCCAGTAATGTCTGCACACTAATCCTAATCTCTTCCTTTCGTCTCATTGAAAAAAAAACAACTTAAAACTAAGTGAAAACACTACTGTAACTGGATATGAAAATGCTGTTCCAAGAAAATCAGTAGCTGGCATTTGTTCTAATCTTACCTTCTAAAAAGATGAAACATTTTGTCAAATCACATGGCACGGTTTGGAGAAAGAATTACATTACATTTATATGGAACATTTTCTTATTCAGCACCCCACTTATCTTTGGCTTGAGAGACACAATTCACTATATAGGGCTTTAATATGAATATCTATGGCATTAACCCATGTAACTTTAAACAATCTTACACTTTTAAATAAGAAAATTTATATATTACCACTCTGTATTCCTCCACCTTCACCAACAACACCTTATATAACATGTAGCAGTCTCACTGGGCACATGACTAATTTGGCACTACCCATTACCGTAAACAACAGTGTGCGTGTGTGTGTGTGTGTGCGTGCGTGTGTGTGTGTAATGTCAACCGATGAGTCTCCTAAAGATAACAGGTCTGGAGAAAGGCCAGCAGTACTCATTAGGGACCGGACCATTGACATTACACTCAAAGAAGGAGAACATGGGGAACCAGATGCGGGCACGGCGGCTGTGCTGGTAGGCCCGCGTGTTGGCGAGGGTGTGATAATACAGAAAGAGACGGGTGGTGATGTAGAACGCAATGAAGACATCAATTGAGTAATGCTCATGAGCAGCCAGGATAAAGAAGATCCCAAACAAATTCAGCACCCAGGACAGTGTGTGGATAAAGTTCCAGTTCCTTGGAGTATCTGTGAGACAGAGACATGGATGACACTTGGTTATATTGGTGTCCAGTTCCATTGTTAGTCCATTATATACAGTACTGTGCAAAACCCTTAAGTCAGCATTAGATTTGGTATAATGAATATAATGACTATATATGACATTCTCAACGACTGGACCCAAAAATGCCAAACTTTGATTTGTCACTTCACAATACTCTTTCCGCTGATCTTTATTCCAACCTTTGTTAGCTTTAGCATATTTTAGCCAAGTCATCCTGTTCCCTTTCTGGAGAAGTGCTTTTTTGGATGCTACCATTCTAAAAAAGGCCATTCCTGATCAAGCTTCTTCAGACTATAGAAAGGTTGACTTCCAGACTAGGCTGTCACATGCTGCTAATGCTTAAGTGTAAGAGGTCACACTAAAACTTACCAACATAGAATATAGAAGTAATAGTTTTCTGATTTTTTTTAAATACTGCATACAACCATTTTCTGTTGTATTCTACTAGAGTGAGGAAAAAATTAGATATGGTTATTATACCATTGCTAAAACAATGGTATATCGAATGTACAGTACCCACAGTACTGTACATCATTATAAAATTCTGTTTTATCGAGTAACAAAGCAAAGTGACATATATTTCTATTTCACTTTTTACAACTAAGCATTGTTTTACAAGTTTCTATAATCTTGCATGGCAAGATGGCAACAATGCCTACAATGGCAAGGAAAAACTCCTGGTAAGGAAAAGACAAGGAAACCTCAAAAAGACTCATATAGGGATATATTGATGATATATAAAAAAATAAAATATATAAGATTACATTCATACTTTAAATAAAGCAAATAGTAACACAGAGCATAATAACAACAATTCAAGCATTAAAATAAAATATAATAGTATGTGTACTGATAAATTAGAGATAAGAAGTATTGTGAAAGGTACAACAAAATAGAGAATATAAAATTATAGCATAAGTCAATAGTGTAAATGAATGCAAGATTGACATTAAGTCAATGTAGGGTCTTGTGTCCTCAGCAGGACAATGTTGATGCCAGGACATGTTCAGTCAAGCAGGATCTGAAGAGAGTCACTACCCTGTGATCTCGTCTAGGTATCAGTGTGATGTTATGATGAAAGATAATAAAAATTGTATTTTAGTCACAAGGATTTATAAAAAAAAATATTTTTTTTCATATCTGAAAATTGTGACATCATGTAAAATAGGACTGCTTTAAAATTTATCTACTCTGAATAACTTTTCTCCCTTAGTTATAATTTGTTCAAATACCATGTCATACAATTCACATAAATGACTTTCAATGTTATTAATGACTTATTTAGTTTTTAAGAAATGAGTGGCTTGTGCTCTGCAATATCAGTGACCTTTCCAACATATCAAGTAATCTTCGAGTCAGGTTACATTAGTTCATTTTTCCAAGCATTGTGATCATATGAACCAGAAAAACCTTGCAACTGTGTCATTTTAATGATAAAATAAATCTTAAAAATATACATACTAACTTAAAAGACAAAATGTTTATATGTTATATGCCTGTGTTTTTATGAATGTGTAAATGTTGTAATATGGACTCAAATTTTATTTATCATAATGCTATCAGTGGAAAATATGTCTGGAAATGCTCCTATGCACATTTCTACGTTCCATTCTCAACCCCAATTCCAATAAAGTTGGGAGAGTGTAAAACATAAACAAAAACAGAATACGACGATTTGCAAATTCTTTTCAACAAATCTAATTGAAAAGCTACAAATACAAGATATTTAATGTTCAAACAAATACATTTTTTGCAAATACACACATTTAGAATTTTATGCCTGCAACACATTCCAAATAAGTCGGGACTGTCAGGATCATTCAAAAGCCAGTATCTCTGATGGTATGGGGGTGTGTTAGTGACCATGGCATCTGTGAAGGCACCAATAATGCTAAAAAGTATATACAGGATTTGGAGCAACATATGCTGCCATCCAAGCAACTTCATTTTCAGGGACGCCCCTGTTTATTTCAGAAAAGACAAAGCCAAACCACATTCTGCACGTGTTACAACAGCATCCCAACTTTATTGGAATTGGAGTTGGAGTTGTATAATCAGTGCTTAATCCGGTAATTAGAGCAAACCACATACTTTACAACTAAGTTGAAACACATTTTGTTTAAGTGCAATGCTGCTGCTACGCTCATATCTAGAAATCCTGACATTATTCAATGTCCAACTTCAACACTTTTCAGTAGGTGGAACCCTGTGATAGGGGACTTAATTCAGCATAAGGCCAGACTTTTTTAATTGCTTGTTGCTCGGATATCCCTACTTAAGAATCTACTGAAGAGGGAGGAAAAAAAATTAAAATGAAAAAAGCTTTATTTTTCAGCACTATGTGGAATCAATACAAGGAAGGAGGAAGAAATAAAAATAATGTTTTATTTAAAAATAAAATTTATTGAACCTACAATTAAATTAAAGTGAATCTGGAAAAAAATCAAATGAACTGAAGAAAACAGTTGTCTCTCCACTGGAGGGCGGAAAAAGCAAAAACATTTTTTTTGTTTTTATTTCAACCATTGGTGCTGCAGCAGATCTGAGAAATACCAAAAAAATAAATAAATAAATAAATAAATATATTTTTTTGTATTCTTCAAATATGATCGTCGGCGGATTTGCGAAACAAGCAATAAAAAAAAGTCTGGCCTAATGCTGTAAAGTCCTTCTGGTGGTTGAAACAACAATATGATGGCTCAATGCAGGATCATGATGGCTTTTTTTTGCAAATTACTCACTAGATTGCAGCACAATTTATGTTGCTATTTGAGTAAAAACAGATGACATTTATTACCAATGCTATTGGTAGCATTCTTTTATATTATCCCAGTGTCCATAGGTTCTCTGCGGCTGGGCTATATACTGCAGCTATATACACTCACCAGCCACCTGCTGAAGTTCAAATCCCTCATCAGGATGGAGAAGAAAGGTGATTTATGTGAATTTGAACACAGCATGATTGCTGGCGCTAGTCGGGCTTGTCTGGTTATTGTACAAACTGCTGATCTACTGGGATTTTCTTACACAGCCGTCATCTTAAAGATTAACAGAGATTAGTCAAAAAAAGAGAAACTATCTAGTGAGTGAAAGCTTTCTGAGTGAAAATGTATCGTTGATGCCCGAGGTTTAAATAACCACTTGTTACAACCAAGGTATACAGAAGAACAGATCTAAATGCATGATATGTCAAATCTTGAGGCAGACAGGCTACATAAGTTTAAGACCACACCAGATGACACTCCTGTCAGCTAAGTACAGGCAACTGAGGTTACAATTCAAACAGGTTCAACCAAATGGTGACAAAAGTAAATTGGACAAAGCTTGCCTGGTCTGATGGAGTCTTGATTTCTGGCGCAACATTTGAATGGTAGGGTCAGAATTTGGAATAAACAGCATCTAAGCCTGGATCCATCAGCGGTTCAGGCCAGTGGTATAATGGTGTAAGAGATATTTTTCTTTGCACACTTTGAGCCCATTAATACCATCTTCTAACAGTAATCTTTTAAACAGAGCAGCCTACTTGAGTATCGTTGGTGATCATGCACATCTCTTTGTGACCACACTGTACCATCTTCTGATTCAACTTCCAGCAGAAAATCACACCGTGCCACAAAGCTCAAATCATCAAAATGTGCTATGTGTTCAAAAACAGTCAGTCACCATATCTCAATCCAATAGAGAACCTTTGATATATGGTAGAACGGAAGATTTATATCGCGGATGTTCAGCCGACAAATCTGTAGCAACTATATGATGCCGTCATCTCTGAGGAATGTTTTCTCCACCTTGCTGAATCAACGCCACAAAGAATTAAGTCAGTTCTAAAGGGGTTCAACTCCAATACAGTGGCCAGTGCATGTAGATGGTGATAATGAGGAAAAATAATGTGAGATGAGATCAACTTTTCTGTGTTAGACACATTATAAGATCTTGTTTCCCAGGGTCATCACTAGAAATGTATGATTAGGTTGGCTGAATTTTCACTTGGTATGGCTAAGGACATGCTTTCTCCTTTTGGATAAAGATTAACCTCAGAATGTTATTACTGTCACTAATTTATAAGTTAAAAAAGCATACGACTATATAGCCGATGTGAACATCCAGTCATGAAAGGTGCTCAGTGGTGAAGGTGCATCTATGTTAATTCTGTGTTGTTGTGTGGTGACTCATTTTACTGTTACAGAATTTAAAAACATTAACCCTATTGGTTAGATAACGGAATGTTCTGATGTCCTACAAATCTCATAAATCTCTTATTCGTTCATCATTCTGCTGGATGCTGAAATCCGCACTTGACAAGAGATAAAATAAAATTACTGCTCTTAATAAACCTTCTTAAATTTTATTTAAAAAATGTATTAAATAAAAAAAAAATCATCATGGTGTGCAAAAAAAGTTTTGTACTGTATTGTCATGTAGACATACTGGAATGTAAAATTTTGTATTTTTCCATCGTGTGTGTGTGTGTGTGTGCGCGTGTGCGTGTGTGTGTGTGTTTACGCGCTCGCAACTTACACTCAGTGACGAAAAAGTTGAGCATGGTAAGGACGACAGTGTGTCCGCTGAACATGTAATCACCACAGGTCTGAACTCCAGTGAGGGTCATTCCAAACCCACTCCATATTGCAAGTGCCCGCTTCAGCTTCGCCCACATGTCACCATACACCTAATAAACACACATGCATATAAATACACATCCAAATTTGAGAACTGCTTATCAATTTACATGTTGATTTTCTAAATGAAAAGAATTGAACTTGTTTTTATGAAAACAAACTGAATTACTACATAATTGTGTATGTCATATACAAGTGTCATATTAAATGTACATAAAAGTTTTCTTCGTTTACTTAGTTTGGTATCTCATAGTGTAGCTAAGTGAATATCTGAAACTATAGAAAACTGACCCTTACAAATAAGTAGACAGATTTGAAAACATTTCCTGCTTGCAGTTTCTACTGTAGTGCTTTAAACCCTTTATAGAGTAAATAGGATTAAACATTTGTAACTAAGGATATTTTATAACCTGATAATTAGACGTAATCAAATAGCTGGTGTAAAATATTGATTTGATTGATGAACATGTGATCAATAAATGCTGTAAAAGAGTGTGATTGGATGCAAGTTTGTGAAACACTGGACTTGATTAAGTGCTGTGGATTTAGAAAAGCATCGGGATTTCTCTGTGGCACATTGCAACGTACAAGCTGCTGTTTATGAAACGTTTTCCTGTCCAAAGGCGTTTACCTAAACCATTCTGTTTCCTTTTTGCTTCACTCAGGAGATCCACATTGTGGATGTTGGAGTCAAGGCTTCCAGTGCCATTAAGAAGCCGATGGAAGAACATGTGGATATCCAGCTGGATGATCCAGCCATGGAGAATGAGGACAAAGCTTAGGCCATCAATTCAACCATTTATGGACATTTGGCTGGATGATCCACTGATGAAGGACAAAGCTGAATACACCCAGGACAACCAGACAGAGAAGGAAATCTTCAACTCCCAGCAACTAACATTTTGACCAGGAGTTTGACTGTATTCAGGAGATAACTCTGTGCACGTTGGAGTTGAAGCTCCCAATAAGATTCAGTACATCTATGTAGATGAATTAAGACTCTCCTAACACCTAGGTGAGTCCCGCAAGCCATACGGGATTATATGCGTGTTGGTTACAGATCAGCAAAAGTAGACAAAAGAAAACTTCTGAAGAGTCAGGAGAGGAACATGAAGGTGAGGACGAAAAACGAATTATAAGAAGCACAATGAAGGTCAGTTTAGCAGGGAAAAACATTAGGCTATATATATTAAATACATAAAGTGCATTTTTAAATAAACGCTGATATTTTTGTAGCTGAATAAAACGATCTAACAGGGATAGCAGCTAGAGCCCAGGCCATAAAACCTCAGTCTAAAGCCTCTGAAAATCGTCCTGTTCGGCATGATGCGTCCGTAACGACCGTCCACGAAGCCCAAGGTAGAAACATCAAGAACCCGTTAAGAGGGACCAGAGGGCATGGACGTAGAATAAACAGCAACAACAACAATGATAAGAAGCTTGCACATCTATTGGATATGGTAATCTTGCTCTCACATGGTCCAATGTCAATGAAGCCACGGAGACAGCGGGGAAGTTTAAAGGCGGTGGAATCTGTTTTAACATCAGCCATGGCTGGTGTAAAGACGTCACTGTTTAATGAAAACATGCAGTCCTGATCTGAAGTCTGTGTTCATAAACTGTAATTACTGCCCACGGGAGTTCTCCATGTTACTAGTCGGAGTTTGCATTCCACCAAGCGCGTTTGTGTGCAAGGCCCAACGTTCTCTCACAGACCAGATCACCAGCACAGAGCACAAACACACAGACTCTGCTTGTATCGTTTTACAGGATTTCAACAGAGCAGAACTTACCAGCAAGCTGCCAAAGTACAGACAGCATATCACCTGCCCCACCAGGGAGAGTTAAAAAAAAGGGTGCATATCGCTCTGACCATTATATAGGCCCTCTTCTCACCAAACTTCAGACAGCAGTTCAGGTGGGCCAGGCCTAAGGTAAATACTGTGTGGAAGTGGACCAGTGAGGCTAAAGAAAGAGTAGCTACTCCATCAAACTGAGCAGACTGTTGTCCAGAAACGAGTCATTAGCCATCTGGAAATGCATGCACAGGCTCTCAGGCTACAAAAGGACCCCCCACCCCCACCAGACAATGGCGGGGTCATCAACTGACTGATGGCCTTAACAGTTTTTAGTGTAGGTTTGAAAAGCTAAGCTCCACACAACAATACAGCACCAATTCACAATCCCTCAGCCACCCATTCAGCCTGTCATGAAGATCTGTGAAGAAGACGTACCCTAACCCTAGCCCTGAAGTTTATAAACAATTTGACAGTCATTGATCTCATTCGGGTTGTCGAGCAGGTGGTCCTCTGGAGTAACCAAAACAACCTGGAGCTAAACACTGAGAAAACGGTGGAGATGAGAGTGAACTTCAGGAGACCCACAACCCTTCCAGCACTCAACATCCCCAACTCCTAGTAGATCCTTGACATAACAATCTCCAAGAACTTTAATTGGGACCGTAACTTCAGCATCATTACTGTGTTAGCCTAACGGTTAAGGTACTGGACTATGGACCACCTCTGCCACAGTTGGGTCCCTGAGCAAGGCCCTTAACCCACAATTGTGTGGATTGTAAGACTGTATTAAGTGTAAGTCGCTCTGGATAAGGGCACCTGCTAAGTTCCGTAAATGTTAATGTAAATCATTATTAAGAGAGCTGCCCAAGGAGCGGATGGTGCAGTTCTACACACAGCCATTATAGAATCTGTCCTCACCGCATCCATCATGTTGTGGGGCAGCTCAGCCACGAAACACAACAAGTGTAGACTGTAGTGCATCATCAGGTCTGCAGAGAGGACCACTGGAGTGAAACTACGAACCCTGTCACATCTGCACACCTCCAAAACCAGGAAGCATGCAGAGAACATAATCTCTGATCCTTCATACCCTGGACATGACCTGTACCAGCGTCTTCCTTCACGACAGCGTTTTAGCCAATTAAGGATTAAGACTACCAGACAACAGAGAAGCTTCTTTCCACTCCCCATCACAATCATGAAAGATAAACTGAAAATATACTACTCTGCATATGTTAAGCTTACAGGTGTGTTGCTTGTTTTGTGTGTGCGTGTGCGCTTAGAATGGGTGTATCTTTTACTGTGTAATGTGGTCAGTTATTGTGCAATGTGAGTTGCTGTAACCAAAGACAGACTTAAGTACAAACAATGTTCCAATTGTCACAAGGCCCTAGCATTGTGCAGAAGAGCCCACAGACACCAGACATGGAGGGTAGATGTAGTATGTGTGCATTTACGCAGGCAACAAAAATGACATCAATTGTCATGATGGTGGAACTACAGCGAAGAGTTAAACTCCATATCTTCTACCCCGTATGACGCGGGTGCCCTACAATAAAAGCCTTGAGAAACCATGAGGCCAGACTTTTTTTAATTGCTTATTCCTCGGATATCCCTACTTAAGAATCTACTGAGGAGGGAGGAGTTTTTTTTTATTTACTATTTATTTTCTTTTATTTTTCAGCACTTTTCACTTTCTCAAGGACTATGTGGAATCAATACAAGGAAGGAGAACAAAATAAAAAATATTTTTTGATTTAAAAATACAATTTATTTAACCTACAATGAAATTAAAGTGAATCTGGAAAAAAAATCAAATGAACTGAAGAACACGGTTGGCTCTCCACCGGAGGGCGGAAAAAGATTTTAAAAAATTATTTTTTTATTTTTATTTTTTTTTTAACTTCAACCATTGGTGCTGAGGCGGATCCGAGAAATGCCAAAAAAAAAACATTTTTTTTTGTATTGTTCAAATATGATCGTCGGCACATTTGCGAAACAAGCAATAAAAAAAAAGTCTGGCCTAAGCTCTCAGCTACATTTTAAGCAAAATATGAACATTTCTGGATTTTTCCCACATAAACAAATCTGACAGCAAATGAACCCTAAGAATTTGAACGTTAATAATATCAATAAAAAGCTGAAATGTAATTGCCAGATGCATATCAAAAAGCACGCATATACTGCCCTAACTCAGATCGTCAAAATATGGTGTAACCTTAATGCTATAACATGCAGTATTGTGTTATGCAATCACTTATTGTCTGACTAACATTACATTAAAACTGAAACAGATCCTCATCCAGACTTTAACCTCCTCACTTCATGAAAAACATGTTTGCCACTGAACAATCAGTATGCAGAAATGATTAGACATTTACACTTGGGCAAGAAGAAGTACTGCCTCCCACAAAATATGGAATTCAAGCTCCTTAACTGTGCAGTGACCTCACTGTGGCTCTTTTGTTTCTATATTCCTGATTTAACTTTATTAGTCTTATTCTGATAAGAACATACAATTTACATTTATTTCATTTAGCAGACAGCCTTATCCAGAGCAACTTATTATGGTCTTACAATCCAAACAATTGTAGGTTAAGGGCCTTGCTCAGGGACCCAACTGTGGCAGAGGTGGGATTTAAACGTTGGACCTTCTGTTCCATAGTCCAATACCTGAAACACTGCATGTTCTTGATGAAGCAGGCTAAGCTGGTGAGGTGGCGATGCATGATGGGATTCAGTTCACCAGGTACGATAGCTCTCCCTGCATACTGGAAGATTGACTTTGACAGTACATTTCCTGGGTATCTTTAGGACACTAAAGATTTTCCTTTTGGTCTACTTTTGTATGCAGGTAGTATGTAGTGTGCCATTTCCAATACAGCCAGTGTATGTGTGTACGGTGTAAAGGGTGTAATCTGCGTACCTTGCCGGTGCACTGCAGATGTTGTCCTGGCACGGACAGTGAGGTGACAAACATAGTGACGCAGCGCAACATGAACACTGTCCCCATTAAACTGCACAACCTCCTCACAAGTATCGATCTACACACACAAATACATGTACACAGAAAAACAGGTCAGGTTTTTAAAGATTGTAAATTGTCTAACTTGGTCCACAGTGCATATTTCTGCTATTTGATTATACAAATTAATTTACATAGTATTTGTTAACTATCACAGTCACTACTCATTCTTACATTGTGACCACATAAATATACTTAATGACAAAAGAACAAAAGTAAAGCACAGAATTGCTGCAAATCTCAGCATGCAGTTCTGTCTTAGGAAAATATGTAAACGATTACACTTAAAGACATTTTTTCCCACTTGACAGACTATGAGAGAGGCATATGGACTGGAACCATATAGTTTTCAGGGACGAATTCAAGTTCTGTTTGGAATCAAGTATGGAGGCTTTGTGGTGATCACTTTAACCCGAACTGCTGCTGTGATGAATGACGGTCTACAGGCCCAGCTGCAACATCTGGGGGCAAAGGTGCTGTGGGACACCATATCTAACCTGTATTCTTCAATTCATAACCGTATCACATCTCGTATCCAGGCTAGATGTAGCCTATTAGGGTACTAGAACCTCTTTTCAATTGTACAGTTTTCCCCATTAAACTTACCCTTTCTCTCTTATATTGTAATCACCAACATGTATCATCATTACATTCGTACTTCTGGGTGAGTTTTTCTTTGTCAATGACTGTACATTCTATATAATTACATACATAACTACATTACACACTTTCTATTACAAAAATTATATCCAAAGCATGTTTATTAGTATGGAGTTTGCCCTTCAGATTTGCTCTTAAAACAGGCTTTGCTCTTCTAAATGGGCCTTCCTCTAGATTAAAAAAAAATTCTTTGAGGTTGACTTCTGATCTTTAGACAACAAACCCTAGTTCACTCTTGCATTCCAGTGCTTTTTCCAAGGCGTCTGATAGAGTTGTGGTCAAGGTCAACCGCTAGGCTACCACAGTCCTGCAGTCACACTGCTTAAATAAAGAAATACTTGCAGCCGAAAACACACAACTCAAACAAAATTCTTTGAAGTTGTGGTCCACAGTACAGTTACATTTTTCTTATAGAGGCTTCATGAGCATATAACCAAAGTGTATGCAGATGATAGAAACCAGAAAGTCCCAAACTCTATCCTTCCTGCAGGATGTGCCATAGAGCAAAATGACTTAGTAGTACGTGTATACTATATCTTGTAAAATAATGTGTGTGCTTGTGTCACCTGTGTTTGTGTAACAGCAACACCAGTAGCCAGATGCTACACAGGATCACTCCACATGCCTCAGCCATGGCAAATGCCCATGGAATTCTGGGTACACTGTAGAAATAAAACAGAAATATTAAATAAAAATGGTTTTAGACTGGACACTTTGTAATGACACTTCTGAAATGAGCCACAAACACACAAAAATAAGCACACTCCGCCTGAGACACATTTCTAATATACTGCATACATGTTGGTTTAACTTACTAAAATAGGAAATTCTCAACCTAACTAGGGGTGGGCAAAATGATGACATTTTATAGTACCATGATACCTTTGTTATCTTGATAGACGATATGTTTTTCTGAGCATCTCAAATATATCACCAGTGCATAAAGAACACTGACCAAACTCCTTCCTTCTAAAGAATGTAATTAGTCCTATTTAACTGGATAAAGTGCTAAACATTTTGAATAAACATTTTACCTTAAGTATTGGATAATGATTGAATAGCAGTTTTCTTTTTTTAAGAATCTGTCACAACTCATGCAGTTAGTCCACAATCACATGTATTGTGATAGATATAGTGTATTGTAAAAATGTCTTTAAATACCCACCAACAGTCCCAACAACAAATAACTGGCCCGAAAATAAGCAGGATCAAATCACATACTGCTGAGAACTTAATCACCATTTGCATGTCACTGATAATTGCTTAAGTAAACTCATGTTTTCCTGGTCAAAGTCCAGAATGATTGGTCTCACTTAAACCACAAACAGGGAACCTCTTTCTCAACTACTCATCAAGTGTTTGAAACCATCACCAGCTGAGTGTAACAACAATGATATCCATTTTAAAGGGAAACCATGGTGACAGACATGCATGTCAGCAGTTCTAAACCCTGTAGTTGTGTCATAAGCAATTGGCTGAAACAGAACAGAAAACAGGAGAGAAAAATGTATAGAAATCTTACAATGAATAAAATCAGTATGAAATGGTAAAAGAAAGGAGGAGTCAATCCCCTATAAGTCATTTATATATTTTTACATTATTTAGCAGACACCCTTATCCAGAGCAACTTACAAAAAGCAAGTGCTTTAAGACATCAGTAACATAATCTATTCCTAATAATCAGGAATCTAAGGAAGAATACACTTCTAAAACTGTTATGGTTGTGGGTTTTTTTTTTTACACAGAGAAAGAAAGAAAAAGAAAGGGGCTGTTTTAGTAAAGGTAAGTGTGGAATAAAGATAGCCAGAGACTCAGCTGTTCGAACATCGAGAGGAAGTTCCTTTCAATAGTCGAGCAGTGCAAGAAAACTAGTGTGTATATATTTGTTTCCATTTGTTATTTCAGATTTAGATTTCATTATATTATTTTAGTGTAGTTTTTTTTTTTTTTGACAGGTGAGATATACAGTATAATTTCAAGTAATTTTGTTAGTTAATGTACTTAGTAACTGTGCTCAAGTACCACTTTTATGTTTTTTTTAACTGGAAATATTTCTTTTTTTTTAGGGTTTTTTTACTTTCACTCCACAACATTTCAAAAATTGTTCCTTTTAGAAACTTTGATATGATTAATTAAAATGGAACAAAACAATCTCTGATGCGGATTTGTGATTCACTGATGAAACTCACTTTCATCCAATCATCCACCCTCCATGACTGCTTCTCTTCAGCATGCTGTAATCTTTCCTTTTCTTCAGGTGTACATGCTGGTTTTCATTTGTATAGCATATATATTTCTCTTACCAAAATATAATTTCTTGGTTGCTACCCTTCCAAAAAGACCATACCTGAGCAATCTTCTTCAGACTGTTCAGAATGCTTTGGTCAGCATTTTTTATTTGAAGAAAACTCTTCATGAAAACGTTTTATAATCCTTTCCATTGTTTCAGCTGACAAGTCTCTTCTGGTGCCATGTTTTCGTGTTTACACTCCCTTGACTACTTAGCAGTTCCAGACCTGTGTCAGCATGTTTTTTGGAAATGTAAATTACAATGTGATGCCACAGCTCAGTGTTTCCCAATCACTCATTGATTTGTGACACAATATCAGCACAATGACTGCGACATAGTCTATTTTTTACTATTTAAAATAAGATAGGTAAAATTGTATAATCAGCTGCACAGTGCGTGATTCGTTTAGAATCTTTTTTTTTATTTAAGGTGTCATAAACTTTCCTTTATGTGCCAGCGCAATGTATTTTCTGTTGCGGGCAGGCATTTCAGGAGCACACAGGGAACTGAGAAGTGTGGAGATACTATACAATGAAGCAATAAACTGTTTTTCTGCTGGTGTTAATCAATTTTACAATGACCCCTCTGCCCCCAGCCAACCACTATGCGGAGTGTCATTCTAGCGCCACAGACACTAGAGGGGAATACATAGTAATATGTACCTCAGAACTGAGTGATTCCATAATGTTTTGTCTATATGAACTGGAAGAAATTTGCCATTCAATAAAAACCTTTAATTTCTTAGGAGGTGTGCTTTAGGAATCTTTTAACAAAAAAAGTTGAAGAATTACAAAGTAAAAAAAGCTGTGTGACCATCATCCACGTTGCAAAATATTTGCCAGGGGTAGTACAGAAGAGCTTACAAGGTAGAACACTGACCTGTCGAGGAAGATGTCGGGCAGCGGTGGGTAAGTTCGCATGTCTGGAACACGCTCATGAACGATTACCATGACGAAGGAGGTAAAGCCAAAGACAAGTGTAACATAAACAGAGCCCACCGCTGTTTTCCAATACTCAGGATCGAGCCTTCGATTCTGCTGTTTGTGTTTCCCATTACTGTAGTGAGAGTGTTCCCCGCTCAGAGCGTCGATCGCACGGTCGCAGTCCCGCACCGAGTCTCCATTACACAGCCACTCTGCAACCGACACACATATACACAATTAATATACATGCTCTGACTGTACACTGTCTACACCGTCTGACAATACAGCATTCTACACTTGGCAGTACTAACTAAATGACAATGGGGGATGCTTTCAAACACAAGGATTTGGCAATAAATACCTGTGTCCTGGTTAAATATGGGCAAGTACATACTATTTTGTACCCTATTTATTGGTCACACCTCCTTGTTTCTAGACTCATTGTTGATTTTATCAGTTCCACTTACTGCCATACAGAAGCACTTTGTAATTCTACAATTACAGACTGTAGATCTGTTTCTCTACGTACTGTACTTCCGTTCTGATCTGTAATGGTCAGGACCCCACAGGACCAGCACAGATCAGGTACTATTTGGGTGGTGGATTATTCTCAGCACTGCAGGGACAATGATGTGCTGGTGGTGTGTTGTGCTGGTATGGCTGGATCAGACACAGCAGTGCTGCTGGAGTTTTAAACACTCTGTACTCTGCGCTCTATTAGACACATCTACCACATTGCTCTACTTTGTAGATCAGAGAGAGATGGTCAGAGACAGTAGCTCATCTGTTGTTGCATTACATTGTATGTGTTAGTCATCCTCTAATCCTTTGTCAGTGCTCACAGGATGCTGCCCACAGGCTGCTGCAGATACAGCCGGAAGGCACTTCTGAGCTTGAAAACAGATCACTGTGGTGGTGGGAAATTGTGTTTCTTTTCTAGATATATATTTTTTTTTTGCATAAATCTGACCTAAAATAGCATCAGATTTTTTACACAATCCCAAAAAAAGATAAAGATAGTTGAATGAAACAAATGAGAAATGATACTATGCTTGATCATGTATTCATTGAGGAAAGTGGTTAAATATTACATATCCATGAGTGGCAAAAGTATGTGAACTTCTAATATAAGCAGTTCATTTGAAAGTGAAATTAGATTAGGTAGAGAAGTGTTTTCAAGCATTGGGAAGGAAATATGACCCGAGTTGGTGCCTTAATGCATTTAAAGAATCAATCAAAGTCTGACCTTCAAAACACATGTTTATGTAAATGTCAAAATGTAGGAACAAAAAAAAAGCTTTCTGAGGATCTTAGAAAAACAGTTTTTGATGCTCATCAGGCTGCATTAGATCATCTCTAAAAAGGTGGTTTGAAAAAGACTATTGAAAAACAGTTTGTGAATGGAGGAGACTAAAATAGAGCTTTCTGGATTAAATGAAAAAACTGTGCCTGGAGAAAGAAATGGAATGGAATTAACCGTACAGTCGCAACAGACCCTCGGTCACTTGATGGATCATCGATCTCCACACATTTCTGTTCTTCATCGATGTGATCCATGAAGTATTCTGGCAGGATAGTGGAGTAGTTTGCCATTGCTTTCTCCACTCCTCCCCAATTATCCGGGCTTGGGACCGGCGTGCAGCTGTTTCCAGTTACACGGCTGGGGTGTTTTGCATACGCAAGTCAATGACA
>JAVSBV010116005.1:0-20342 GCA_033117975.1 Parotocinclus spilosoma
TTTGGTCCAAATAAGCGAATAACATTACACGTATATAATAGTATTTGTTTCGGTACTTTAGGATTTGGTCCGAATAAGCGGTGGTCCTATTAACTGGAATCGACTGTATAATGATATATAACATATATAATTATATATATATTTATTAGTGCTGTCAAAATTAACGTCAAAGACGAATTACTTCTGTAGTAATTAAATTCCGCTTTGCAACGCGAGCAGATTACTTTAGTTTTGTCCAAAGCTCCATCAGGCATCTTGTAAAACTTTCCTGCTAGAAATCCAGCCTTGTCCTTATCCATGCTTAGCGAACATTGTTTTGCGGCGGCATCCCACATCATAGGTCAGTCGCCACAGGAAGTAAAAACCTGATTTAGGTTGAAAATAATTGTAATTAATTGCCACAGTTAACGCGTAAAAAAAAAATAACGCAGGCTTTTACTTCCTGTGGCGACTAGCCTATGATGTGGGATGCCACCGCGAAACAATGTTCGCTAAACATGGATAAGGTCAAGGCTGGAGTTCTAGTTGAGGGGAAGTTTCACTTTAAAAAGATGCCTGATGGAGCTTTGGACGAAACTAAAGTAATCTGCACGCTTTGCAAAGCGGAATTTAATTACCACAGAAGTCATTCGTCTTTGACGTATCACCTCAACGCAAAACACTCTACAGAAACGACCTCTTCAGGGCCTCGCCAGTTTACGTTACAGGAGTGTGCTGCTTGTGGACGAATAACAAAACCTGTAGGTGAGATGCTAACTGCTGCTTTGGTTACGTGGAATAGCTAAAAACTGCCATCCAATGACTATAGTTGAAAACCATGGACAGAGACATAATTCGAATTGCATCAGGAGACTTATGATACCCTCGAGAGGAACCATTGTTTCACGATTGCACACCTTATTTGAAACCGCCTAAGACCCTGTCTTCTTGCAGGGTTTTTCTGATACAGATACAAATTAGATGAAGAGGAAGAGTCCATAGAGCAGAGCAATGTCTGAACAACTATAAAGCGAAGTCCAAGAGAGATATGGAGGGCTGTCCACTACAGTGGTGGTCAAATAGAGAAGGAGCACATGCAAGGCTGGCACCCATTGAACACCGTCCCCGCCGGTCGCCATTACAGAGCTATCGGTGAGACGGTTTATATCCAGTGTCCAATTTACGACCTGATTTCGAACAGCTGCTTCTCCTGCTATTTAGGTGTGGGTTTTAGCGCTGTTCGGTGCCAGGTCGTCTCCATTCGGTATCACCAGTGTGCTCACGCCCTTACGCACACCTTTAGGGATAGTGGATACGTTCTGGGGTCTTTTAGTGCCGCTGGACACGTACAGGGGAAACCGCCGAGGTATTTAGTATTTTTAGGAGCACTTTGAGGGTCTCTCGTACTCGTGTGCTCCTCACACGCCTGAGTTCATGCTGAGCTCACGCTCGCCCCCTGGCACTTTGGCGCCTTTTGTGCTCTCTTAAGCCTCACTGTAGTCTGCTGCCCTTTTGAAATGAGAAATGCCCTGGCTAGAGTGGCTACCTGGCTGCGCGTTTGGATTATACCCACCCCGGCATGGCTTCCCGGCGCCCTCTGAGCTCTCTTTAGCCTCACTGTAGTTGGCTGCCCTCTTGTAATGAGACATGCCCCGGCTGCACGTTTGAATAATACGCGCCCCGCATGGCTTTCAGAGCTCACCTTTGCCCTCTGGCGTTCGGACTACCTCCGTGCCGCGCCACTTGGGAGACGTCCCAAATCGTGCTCTCTGCACACCTGCCCCATTGGCGCTTCGGCGCCCTCTCGCGATCAGTTCACGCGTTGCTCCCAGTCGGGACGCAACACAGCGGCGCGCCTTTTCATCCTTTTTTTTTGTGTTTAGGAGTATTTTGCTCCGCTCTTAATCCCCTTTTAGTTCTTCTATATAATTTTCCCATTATTATTATTATACGTCATGGGATTTCGTCTATCCTGCATACTTGGGTCCTACCAAAAACCACCACATCTCTTAACAATATTTGGTCATGTTTGGTTGGCATTGTGTTGGTGCCTTTTACAATTGCTATACAGTGGAGCTTACTGTCACCAGGAAATCTGCATTAAAATACATGATAATACACTATCATGTTGTCTTTTGATGGATGCTGGCTTTCAAAGAGTACAAAGTATTAGTTAGTCAATTACCTTAGTGCTATTGAGTTTCACTTGTGAATTTTGAAAGATTATCTCTTTAGGGTTACATAACAAAATATGTCCAGAGTAGAACTATGTGAGGAGAGATATGACAACTGACAATTAGGGATGTTCCATATCGTATTGTTGACGATAATACCGGTTAAATTTTTTAGATTATATAAAACATCCATATTGTGATATTCCATGTCTTCACATAATGATGTAACGGATTTACACAGGGTATGGCGTACTTCCATTACATGACTCATAGGCAGAGCGACAGATATGGCAGAAAGTTGGTAGTGTGGAGGTGGCGATTGGTGGTTTTGGTACAAAATATCAGATTTACAACAAACTCCAGTGATATGTGCAAACATAATAGACTTTCCACTGATTTGCCTTCCTGTCTTTGTGTCATTTAGCATACATTAGTCAATTCATTCTGTTTTTCTTCTGAACAAGTTATTTCTTGGCTGCTACCCTTCCAAAAAGACCATTCCTGATCAAGCTTCTACAGATTGTGGAAGGGTCAACTTGGCATTCCGATGAAACTGCCGGTAACTGCTATTATCAAGTGTAAGGGGTGGTCACAAAGTACTCTCCACTGTAGCCTATAGATATATATATATATGAACCATCCATATACCTGTTAATTGTCTTTCACATTAGACAATGTTTTATGCCTGTTTTTTTTTTTTTTTTAGATATTGTCGGTATGTGACTTGGAAACAATTAATTTAAATAATCCTAATGTAATAGGATACTTGAAGGTGTTCTTGGTATACTGTAATGAACCACATGGTACGGTGACCCAAACTGTGTTTTGTTGTTATACTGATTGATATCTGGCAGAATCCGTGTTGAGCAGATGAGAAATTATAGTTAGCTAAGCTACAACACGTACCGCAACTCCTAGGACTCACCTTTAACTGAGGATAAAACAAGATGCTTTGTTTTACAGAAACAGCTATTGTTGTTAATTACAATAGCAAGTAAATTAAGCTTGACACTAAAATGTCCTAATAATGTTACATCAAATATACATTGTGATATACATTGGGGAAAGTAAGCATGTGATACACTGCAGATTTGACAAGTTTCCCCACCTACAAAGAATAGAGAGGTCTGTATTTTTTTGTCAATTGTGAGAGACATAATCTAAAAAAATCCAGAAAATCACATGTATGGTTTTCTTTGCATTTTATTGCATTAAATAAGTATTTGATACAATAGAAAAGCAGAACTTAATATTTACTACAGAAACCTTTGTTTAAAATTACAGAGGTCAGGGGTTTCCACGTTACACACACTGCAGCAGGGATTTTAGCTCACTCCTCCATACAGATCTTCTCTAGATCCTTCAGGTTTTGGGGCTGTTACTAGGCAACACTGAATTTCAGCTCCCTCTAAAGGTTTTCTATTGGGTTCAGGTCTGGAGACTGGCTAGTCCACTCCAAGACCTTGAAATGCTTCTTACGGAGCAATTCCTTCTTAATTCACTTTTAAGTATCCCCTGATTTTTGTGAGCAATATAGTTGATAAGAAGCACTTTTCTGCAAAATAATGTCTGGAGTTGATGTCTGGAGATAGCTTCTTGTTTCTGCAAAGAGAAGTTGGTTTTCCTGTTTCTGTTTGTGCTCTTTTGTGCACGTCACTGCATACTGATGCGTCTGACCATTGTCCTTGCCCCTGCCATTCAGAATTTCTTACTAACTGATGGAGTTGAGTTGAGATGTATAACCTGACTTGTTAGCATTCAGTTGCTCTCCTGCATCTAAATTGCAAAAAAAAAAACAACATGTTTTGCTTTGATATTGTGAGAGTTTTAAGTCTCTTGGTTTTGAATAATACATGACTGTTTCCTAGCCTCAGTGATTCTGGTGAAATCCAGACTTTCAGCACCACGGAGAGCTCCATTGCCTCTGCTCTCTTGACCTACTGAGCTTCTCAGCAGCACAGAATTCAAAGATTGCACACAATCTCCCACTAGGATCCTCTCATGCCGAGAGAGCATTGCTGAGATTTATATATATATATATTATATATTTATTTTAAAAATATTATTTTATAATATAACATATAAGTTCCTAGTTTTTAACTGCCATCTGTTTATTGCAATATCTGCATTATCTGCAATTTAACAGTTCTTGGTTTAGGTGTCCAATTTAATTTTATAAACTATACTTTTTTATATACTATACATTTGGTGAAATTTTTACCAATGGTTTTATTTGTTGCTCAGACGACCTGTAAGATAATAGATGCAGACTAACCAATTCAGAAAATAATGATCAAAATCTTTGTGATGATTGAGATGTTTAATCATTATACAATCCTAAATCAGATAAAGTTGAAGCAGTATGCAAATTAAAAACCAAAAAAAAAGATTAAAAAAGATTTTTAAAGGTTTGTCTGGTCAACTTTAGACCTGCAACACATCACGAAACAGTTGGCACAGTAAAGCATTCCTTCTCACTTTTTGGCTTCAAGGGTGCCAAGTGCATTAAGCCTTTCAGGTGTTATTTTGTCCTATTCTTTCTGAAAACATGTTTTTTGATGATGACATATAGTTTAGGCATGTTCCCTTGTCCTTTATGCGGTGAAATTCCTGCAGATTCCTTGATTTGAAAAAGAATACAGTCATCCTGCTTTGACAAAGTGAAATTTATTTATATAGTGCTTTTTACAATTGTACATTGTCTCAAAGCAGCTTTACAATATTATACAACCCCATTTCCAATGAAGCTGGGACATTGTGTAAAACGTAAATAAAAACAGGATTCGATAATTTGCAAATCCTTTTTAACCCATATTCAATTGAATACACTACAAAGAAAATATATTCAATGTTCAAACAGATAAACTTTATTGTTTTTTTGCAAATATTCACTCATTTGGAATTTGATGCCTGCAACACATTCCAAAAGAGTTAATACTGGGGCAACAAGAAACTGGGAAAGTCCACAGATGAGTGTCATTACTGGGTATAAAGGGGGCATCCCCGAAATACTTAGTTAAACACAAGAAAGGATGGACTGAGGTTCACCACTTTGTGAACAACTGCATGAGCATCTCGCACTCATCGTGCAAGGAATTTAGGGATATTATGATCTACAGTCCGTAATATCATCAAGAGATTCAGAGAATCTGCAGAAATCTCTGCAAGTAAGCAGCAAGTCCAAAACCAGCACTGAATGCCTGGGACCTGCTATCCCTCTTGAGATAATTTTGGATGGGATATTATCACATGGAAGACTTCAGAAAATTATTGTCAGTGAACACAGTTACTCCATCTACAAGTGCTAGTTAAAACCATGCAAAGCGAAGGCCATATATCAACAGAGACTCTGGACTGTTGAGCAACTGAAGTTGCACATCAAGCAAAAATGGGAAAGAATTCCACCTACAAAGCTTCAACAATTAGTGCCCTCAGTTCCCAAATGCTTATTGAGTGTTGTTAAAAGAAAAGGTGATGTAATACAGTGGTAAACATGCCCCATTCCAATTCTTTTGGAACGTATTCCAGGCTTTAAATTCAAAATGAGGGATTATTTGCAAAAAACAATGAAGTTTATTCGTTTTACCATTAAATGTCTTGTCTTTGTAGTGTACTCATTGCATTCTGTTTTTATTTATGTTTTACACAAAGTCCCATCTTCATTGGAATTGGGTTTGTACTAAAAGGCCAGTCTCAAATTGAGCAAGCCTAGGGTGACAGTGTAAAGGAAAAACTTCCTGAATGTAGAAGGCATCTTGTTTTAGGCAGAGGACCAAGACTCAAAAAGGGAACCATTCTCTTTGGGTGGCCTAGATGTTAAAATGAAATAGTTAAGTTTGTGTTAATAGTAAAATTAAGTAAATATTTACAATCAAATTAAAGAATTTAAAACAGTGCTTTGTATGCATTAGGGTATCTGAATGAAGACTGAATTTTACAATGCAATGTTTTATGGTTTGCAATACATTTTGGGATAGTTAAGGACCACAATGTTATCAATATATAAGTGATAATTACAATTTTTACAAATTATCACTTTTGTAATATGATCTGGATCGTTTAAATTTTAATATGAATGCAAATATTTACAATGAAAAACATTACCTTAAATAAAAGTTATATAATCATGTCATTTCCTACCACTGGTTTGTGGTGTACATTCATTTCTGAAATGTACGTTTCATACCTGCATAATCCAGTTGAGGTGAGCCAGTACACGTACACACTTTTGGAATGTCTCACATGTCCTACATGTCTTTGGAGTGTGGGAGGAAAATGGAGTTCCTGGAGGAAACCCACACAGGCTTGGGAGAACATGCAAACACAGCAATAACCACTGCGACTCCTGACCGCCCCTTGTTTGGTGTTGCAGTCATGAGTCAAGAATAGACACAAGACCTCGTGCTCTGGCACTACATTCTTCTTACAGGACTATTTGGTGTTGACGGAAATGTTAAACTAATGGTTTTGCCTTGACATGTATGTCAAGCAGTGTGGAAAATCTTACCTATTTTTCCTATTGCACTTCCACACATTTAGAGGAGGAACACTTTCTTTTTTCCTTCCACACTTACATTGGTGAAGTTGCTCAAATTTTACCCTCACTGACCAACAGTAAAATCTGCAATTGTATTGAACATTGAATGTGACACTAATCAGTTATGCTTATTTTTTTTTTCTGTTTGTGTTCAGTATTAATTAATTCATGCATTTTAATGAAAACTAAGTAGTCTTGTTAGTTTTTGTGTGTGAAATACCGTTAACGTTTTAGCAAAACATTTTGCTTATTGCAGCTTTGCCATATGCTGCATGTGCTAAATGTGTGTTGTTGATCTTAACGTGCTATATTGTGCAGTAGTAATGGAATGATTAGAAGTTCAGTCACCAGTTACCTCAGCCCACCATTAGAAAATAGTACTTTTTTTTTAATAGTTACTCAAATTTAAAAAGCTTGTATGAGTGATGGGGTGTGAAGATGATGAAATTAGATTTATAGTGGCATATGTACTCTCACCTTCTAAATGGTCTTATACTGTCACTTTATATTTAAAAGCTGCGTTTTGATATGTTAACGTTACTTCCCAAAATGCTTGGGTTGCAAAGTTACAGGTCTAGATTTATTGAGCTACACATCTGTTCTTCTTCATTCAAATTATCACAAATTCGGGAAGATTTTGGTTCTGGCACACTTGCTCCTCTCTTTCACTCAACTCATCCTTCGCTAATGCCAGCATTTTTAAATTTCCTCCCCAACTGAATTGAAATTTAAACCTAAATCTCAACCACATCAGTCTTTTATCTTCCTTTTTTAAGAGTTGGTTTCCAAACTCCAGGAATAGTATTAGTCTCAGTCTGTGGACGACAGCGTCTTCTGCTTCACAACCTTTCACCTCCATAAATAAGGTCAGGGTCATATTTATTCCAGGCCACCAGAGAAATTAGCCAGTTGCTCCTAAGTAAGAGCACAAGCGTGCAGCTTTTACTACAAACCAAAGATAGATGCTGAGTAGCTGTTAAGCCGAGTCTGGGGACTTGCTAAGAAAATGTACTGCCCTCTTTAATTACTTAGCCAGTGCAGAATGTGATTGTGTTTCCTGTCTATCAAGCCTACATCCATTCCGCTGCCTATTATGTTCCACTTCACTATTTAACAATACATGTAGTATGGTAGAAGAAAAGTGTGCTTTTTTTAAAATAAGCCAACACTGTCACACTGCTTAAGTAGTAATACTTAATAAAAGTGATGTACTGACATTAAACACAGTTACATAATTGCTGTTATGTACTGGCGATACAGTTACAATCAAATAAAAAGTCACTCTGTAACAGGGTACCTCTGGTCTGTGCCACAAGACTACAGACCCAGCCCCGAACCCATGGATCACAGAAAACTTAACAATGTTAAGTGCATGTTCTCCTTGTGTCTGCATGGTTTTCCTTCTGTATTCCTGTATATGCAGTCTTTACAATTTTCTGTTTTTAATTTTCAATTTCTAATTGAGCCATCCTAGCAATGGAAAGGAAAGCTCAAAATATTGTAAGGAAGAACACTTCTAAAGGGGAGCACTTTCCCTTGCTGTAATTTTTTATTATTAAATGTGAGTGTGTGTGTGTGTGTCTGAGAGGGAGATGACATTAAAATTAAAAAAATGACTTTGCAGTGTGTTTTTGTGTGTGATGAGGATAAATGTTGGGCCCCCCATAGTTATTGTGTCAGAAATATCAGGGTAATTGGTAAAGCGTTCAAACAATGTTCATCCATATGCTTTTTGCTTTTGCTTTTTGATTTTTGGTGAGCTGGCTGTCTGGCAGATATAAATGGTATAACATCAAGATCCCAACGTCCAAACAATTAAATATTTAGCATTTGCTATGAGGACAATATAGAAATGTCAGGAATTATCTAAAAAAAACCATGGCACTAATTGAGTCTGGGATGACGGTGAGATAGCAGACCAAGTAGAGGATAATAAGGATATGGTTATACAAACACTGCTCACAAAAAACAGGGGATTACTCAAAAGACTACTCAACAAGACCTAAACATGATCCGTATAGGATTTTATAGCTTAGCCACAGAACTAAAGAAACATCTTGCTGATGCCCATGTGATAAATAGAGATGATATAACTACCTTTCCTTTGCTTTTCATTGTGCACGCCTTCTTGGAATGCTGCTCTTCCTGTGCAGTCTCGCCAGAGCTGAAAATTGCACACGAAAATCTGGAAAGGGGTAATGGGTCAGTTTACATGAATGAGCTCCATGCCCTGACCTCAGCCTCTCAGAAGTTGTCCTTTCCCTGTCAGACACCTAAGGTTAGGGATCAGCTGCAATTAAAGACGGAAACATTCCAGCTTTTAGAAAAGGTTGTGCAGGATTTTCATTGAGCGCCAGAATTGCATCTGTGCATATATAGCCATGGTGGTCTTAAAGACCAAATCAAATAAGACCAAATAAGTACAATGCACAATATCTGATTGACACAACTGATATAAAAAAGTATTGTCTACACTGTCCATATGTATATGTAATTATAAAGCAAAAATACCTATTGCATATTAAAATCACCCTTTTCATTAGGTGGCGGTATCTGACTTTTGATATTTATTTTCTTGCTGAGTGATGGGTGAATAGAGGCGACTCATTTGTAGATACAAGTCTTTAAGTGACTTGTGTTTGCATGTTCAAATACATAAATGTGAGTAACGTCTGTCTAACACCTGTCACAGAAATATGGAGAGAAATATGCACAGAAAAGGATTCACCTGCCTGTAAAATTATGGAGCTGTGGATAGGCCTAAACTTATTAAAGCACCACTATGTAGGGTGGAAACCAGAAGATAATTTTGCCTGCGTTGTTTCTAAGAGAAAAACATGACATGACCAATGCAGGCAGTCTTCAATTCTTATTTACTTACATAGTAAGTAAGATAGTTTGTCCATTTGTGTTATTGTTTCAGTGCATCTAATTAAAAAAACCAAACACCTTATCAGATAAAGCAGAAATCTTTGCTAGGATAATATTGTATATATTCTTTCTTGCTAATTGATGTCCTGTTTAGTAAAGATTATCAGATGCTTATTATATAAACTGTGCCTGTATTAGTGCTTTGACAGAATGCTAATTTGGGTTTAAGGAAGTATGCTCAGGGTGGCTTGGTGGGTAGCACCGCTGCCTCATGTAGGTCCTTTCTGTGTGTAACCTGCATGTCGTCCTCTGTCTCTAAAGTGGCCCTTAGTGCGTGACTGTGTGTATTGAATATAGGCAATATGAGAAGCAGGCTTGACTTACCATTGTATGATTTTAATAAGACGTCTTTTTTCATTCCAATTACTACAGAAAAAGCGAATTTACACTGTGGAAAACAGACAGCAAACAATCAGTCAGGAAACTTTTGGAATATTGGGTCTCTTGGAGGTACAGACATTAATTTAATGTAATACTTTCTACATCTGCATGTGCATTTTCCAAGTTCTTGTCTGGGTAATCACTTTTTTCTTTTCTCAACACTATTACTGAATACTTAAATGTTTGATCTACAAATGGTCAAATACCAGAGTATCAGTACTTCTACCATTTATGCAAATATTCATGCATTCATTTTTAATTAATTAACAGGGTAGAAGTGGGCAAATTGACAATGTATGTGTTATTATGATAGACAGTATGCTTTTCCAAGCATATCAGGGATATCGTTAGTGCTTTAAAAACACTGATTAAATATAAATTAATTTAGTTATTGTGGGATTATGTTTGAATAGTAAAATGTTGGATATGTGTGAAAAATCAGCTAGGCAAAAACTAAGGAATACTTTAAAATTAAATCTCAGAGAATTAAATATCCCCTAATTTATCCCCACCAAATTTTTATTAGCTTCTTCACTATGCATCTAGTTCTTAACCAGCAGAACAGAGCTCATGGAGGGAATCAGCCATGGACAGCAAGCCAATCCATCGCAGGGCAATTGTAATGTTTAACTTTAGGTTACTCAGGAAGGTGCTAAATTGCTTTAAATTATAAAGCGTTGTTTTATGAATAATATATAGTTTAAATGGGTAAACAACCTGTTAAACACATGTCTCTCATTTAAACCCTCAAACTGTATGTGTTTGAATGTGCATATTTGAGCATCAATAAAATGCAATACAGGAAACAAGATGCACTACACTGGACTCCCATATGCATGATTCACTGTTATTTTGTGGCATTATATGTTTTGTCAACTTTATCTTTAAGCTTACATAATTGACATAATTAGTCTAATGGCTTTTTTAAAATTAATGATATATCCTATTTTATTTTAGGAACATTCAAATCATTTCCAATACAGGGAAGCCTAGCTGGTTTATTTTACAATGAATGATAAATGTTTTTCCTTTGCTTTGTAATCTAGCTTTCTGCACAGGTAATACTCAAAATGATTGGCAATTTTGTTCAAGCATGTTTTGCTCTTATCCCATGTGCATTAACTGTGATCAGTGCCTAATAAATGAAATTTACCAAAGGGTTTTGGCATATCGTGCTTCTGCAGTTTGTGATTTGATGTTTAAATGTGACCCATGTGTATCCAAGTCCAGAGACGCACTCTGTGCTTTTTGCTAGGCAAAACTGCACTAGGCAGAGTATTCGTACAGTAATATAAACAGGAGCCTGGGGCAGTTCTAGCAGGGAGTCGGGAGCAGTGTATCCAAGAATGCCTGATGTTTTCTTCATTGCTTCCCACAAGAAACATGAGATCCTCAGTGTCTTCTGGACAATAAGATATTACATTTATACAAACCTTTAGCTCTAAGCGTTTATTGTGTTCTATTGCTGTTTATTGAATATTTTCACCAAGTTATTTTTATTGTTTTGGTCTCTACAAGGTGTTGAGATCATTCATTAGTGATCTCTGTCTGCAGAGATAATACGACAATAATGTACTTTTTTCATGCATCGTACATTGATCCTAACAATATACAAATCAGCTTATTGAACCCCAAATCTCTTTGGTTACATTCTTATTGCAGATAAAAAGGCTTATGTGTATTCTTTTTTCTTAAATTGAATTCTCTTTTTTAAAGCAGTGATAATAGCAAAAGTTAATGAGTTTTTTAATTCCATCCAGACCACTGTTATTTTGTGTCATCACAACCTCTAACCACTTCTACGAGTCAGAATTCATGTCTTCTTTTAGCATCAATCCTACGCACCATTTGTTGTAATCTCCTGTACTGGCGTTGTAAAAATAGCTTACTTAAAATTACTGTCAGAGACAAGAAATGGCACCAGTTGTGGTTTTCATTATATACTTTTTGCTTTAAAATTTAGCTGTATTTCTTCGGTGAGTTGGTGTCATTTGTGTCAGCTGTGACTCAAAAAATATATAGCTACTCTAGTGCACTTATTTTCCAGCCCCTGACAGAAGCTTGACTAATGGCTTATCTTATCTTGGTTTATGTTCTTATCTTCTCTTAAGTGATCTCACCTTATTTTATCTTAACTACAAGCCTTCTCCTAAATGTTTATAGGCTGAATGAGGAAATTGTTTATTATTTTTATTTTGCAGCTGGCTGAAAGAAATGCGTCTTAAGTTAATTGATTGAGCTAAATTGCCATTGACTTCAGCCTATATATGTGGAGTCCTGAGATAATCTTGTGTATAGATGTTCTGTTTAAATCCATAATTTATTTTGAACCAAGGAACTTGACTTAAGTGTGGTACTTTTACAGAAAAGGTATATGTTAATTGTTGCATTAAAGTGTTGTTTAGGTTTATATATATATATATATATATATATATTCACCACACACTAACCGAGAAACTACGACGGTTTCTACTGCCTTTGGGCCTGGTGAATCTTGAGGCCATGATCTCATCAAGCTCATAGATGTTTATTTATTGCTTTTTCTTGTTAGCCTTTGTTCTGGTAAACTGGAATTCTGCCTCTCACAGGCTACTGGTGGTATGTCCTAAGAACAGGATATGTTGCTTGCGTTGGGGCTGCGACATGGGTTTCTAAACCTCCCTGTCCCAGGTGCTGTCTTTCCAAGCTTTCCATGTCCCACAGAATTGGTTACGGTATATGTTTAATTATTAAAAATTCACTTTTATAGATGGTGTTTTAAAAATGTCTTAATTGCATTTGTTGTGAAATGACTAGTTTGCTCAGTTTTTTGAAAAACAGAATGTCATGGCATTCCATCCATTGCATTCGACATTTAGAAAGCAGACATTTGTGTAATATCCAGAGTGAGAGTCTTTTTGTGTTGACCTTTACCAAAAGCATATCTGCCAACACAGACTGTTGCATCCCAGTCTTGCTTATCTATCTTCAAGTTATTTGGAGAGTCATGCCGGTTGAATGAATTTAGGCATGTATTTGTTTCAACCAAGAGATCACGAGTTGGCCACGAAAATCTGTCATTACCATTTAGAGCCAATGCAACTGAATTACGTTCATAATACACATAAGAAAGCACAATATAGACATACAGTGCAGTATAGAATAAACAAGATATACACCATTGTATTAGGTGGACCACGAACTACAAATCCTTGACTTGTATTGCCTATAGCCAGTGTATATTGAATTCTTATTGCACGGTTAAATGTAGTGCTGATGGACGGTGCCCTTGTTTGAACTCGGATTCAATGAAATGGCTCTTGGAAAGTAGTTTCTGTGCCTGCAGATTTGGGTGTGAATGGTTCTGTAATGTCTTTCAGATGGTAGGAGATCATTTACTGGGGATTTGAGACATGACTGGTGATTCTTTCCTACTATGTGTTGTGGTATTTGGATTGCTCTCAAGAGCGTTCTGTTCAACCAGTTGGAGTACCATACCATAATGCAGTAAGTCAGAGGGCTTTCTATAGTATACGTGTAGAAATTGATCAGCAGTTTCTGGGTCAGTTTGGCTGTCAGTCAAGTCATAAAGGTGTTGCTGTGGCATCTGTACTATAGAGCAGGTGTCAGAGATGTGATGTTGATGTCTAAAAATGTCTAAAAAGCAAGATAATATTTTAATGAGCTCACCTTTGTTGTGTAATCTGTACTGCTCCCAAAAATTGCTGGATTCTTCACATAGTTTTTCTGAGCAGTATATTATGGTCTATTGTTAAGATGGGCAAGACTTCCATAAGCTTTTCTTGAAGTCACTTATGATTTGTCTTGTTGTGCTGAGGCCTAGACTGTTCCCCTTACACCATCCAACTCTTCTCTGTTGGCATTGATTATGATCACGCCAGTGACTGTACTCATTCACATTTTCAACAGAATCATCACATTTGCATATGACACTGTCTGTTAAGTTCACCCATGCTTGGTAATGCAAATGTTTAATAGAATGCAAATATTATCTAATAACAAGGCTAACAAATGCATTTAGGAATGTAGACTTGGTCAAGACAAGCTGGTGAAGTTTAAACCAAACATCCGAATGTGGGGAAAAAGGTGATTTTAAGTGACTTTGAATGTGGCATGGTTGTTTTCAAAATCTGCTGAACTACTGGGATAACCCAAGTTACTACTTCTTACAATCAAGGTATTCAGAAGAGCATCTCTGAATACACGTAAAACCATGAAGTAGATCAGGTCAGAATTTGGTGGCGATGTTGTGAGGGATATTTTCTTGGCACATTTACTTTGGGCATGTTAATATGAATTGAAAATTGTTTAAATGCAACAACCCATCTGAGTGTTGTTGCTGACCATGTCCATCCCTTTGACCACAGTGTAGCCATATAGATAATGGAGACATTACAGACAATACAGGTGCTAAAAACAAAAACAAAAAAATGCATGGACTTAAGTATTCAGAACCTTACCTACTTGAGGCCCCCTTGGCAGCAATTATAGCTTCCAGTCTTCTTGGATATGATGCCACAAGGTTTGCACAGCTGGATTTGGGGATTTTTCTCTGCAAAGTCTCTCCAGAGATGTTAATTTGGTTCAACTGTGAAACTTTTTGGGCTTTGGCTGGGCCACACAAAGACATTCAGTTCAGTTCAAATGTATTGTCATTGTACTGAAACAGGGTTGTACACTGCAACGAAACGCTATTAGACTAAATCTCCAGTGCAGTTACAGGAGGACATAGTCCAAGGCAAGATAGTGCAAGACAGGACATAAGGTGCTTGTGAAAAAAGTATGATAGACAGATATTAAATACATTGAATACAATGAATACAATACAATGAATGAATACAACGAATATCAGTATGTACATGTGCCAAATGCTTCTTAGTGGTGTGAGTGGCATAAGGTAGGAGGTAGATAGGCTCTGTGTGATATGTATGGGAATGGACAACAGTCTGTGTGTTGTTTAGGTAATGGGTGATAAGACTGGTGTCAGCAGTTTAACAGCATGAGAAAAATGCTGTACTTCAGGCTGGTGGTTCTGGCTCTGATGTTCCTGAACCTCCTTCTGGATGGCATGGGTTGGAACAGGAAGTGGCTAGGGTGTGTTGGGTCGGAGGATGCTGAAGGCTTTCCTCAGACATATCTTGTTATAGAGGTCTTGCATGGGTGGGAGAGCAGATGCGGTGCAGTTTTCACCACTCTCTGTAGGGTCTTGTGTGCAGCAGCAGTGGCACAGCCGTACCACACTGTGATGCAGCTGGTCAGAATGCTCTCCAGTGTGGACCTGTAGGCATTGCAGAGGGGCTGTTGTGGTAGGCTTACTCTCTTTAGGCATCTCAGAAAGTGGAGGCGTTGTTAAGCTTTCCACACAACATGAGTTGAGTTCAGTGGCCAGATGAGATCCTCAGATATGTGGACTCCAAGGAACTTGAAGCTGCTTACTCTCTCCCTAGATGCTCAGGGGTGCGTGTGCTCTGGTCTGAAGTCAGCAGTCAGATCCTTGGTTTAACTGACGTTGAGGGAGAGATTGTTGGCAGTGCACCACTCGGCGAGGAGCTTCACTTCCTCCCTGTAAACATTTCATTGTTGGTGATGTTGCCAAAGACTGTTGTGTCATCAGCAAACTTAATGTCATTGTTGCTGTTGTGTTTAGCAAAGCAGTCATGGGTGTACAGGCTAAAGAGCAGAGGTGAGAGTATAGAGCCTTGTGGGCTTCCAGTGCTGAGTGTGAGGATGGGGGAGGTGTGGATACCCATTCTGACGGACTGTTTTTTGCCAGTGAGTGAGTCCATGATCCAGTTGCAACTGATTCCAAGGGTGATAAGCTTAGAGACGAGTCTGGATGGGATCATGGTATTGAATGCAGAGCTGAAGTCTACAAATAGCATTCTGACTTGTATGTTTGTTTCTTCCAGATGGTTTAGTACAGTTTGTATTGCCTGGTCGACTGCATCGTCCATGGATCTGCTTGCTCGGTAGACAAACTGATGTGGGTCCAGAGTGATCGGGGACTGCTTTTTATGTGAGCCAGGATCAGTCTCTCAAAACACTTAATCGCAGCGGGTGTAAGAGCGATGGGATGGTAGTCATTCATGCAGCAGATGGTGGTTATCTTTGGAACTGATGGTTGTTACTTTTAAGCAGGCAGGAACGATGGACCGTGCTAGTGAGATATTATAAACCTGTGAAAGGGGTTGCGACACCTCCTGTAGCCAGGGTGAATGGCTCATCTGTGGTGGTGGAGGGCAGGGCAGTGGTGGTTGTCTGTCCATGAGCAGTGTCCTCAAATCGAGCAAAGGATGTGTTCAGTTCAGCAGGGAAGGAGGCGTCTGTGTAACTGGAGATTTTAGCCTGACTCTTGTAGTCAGTAACTGCTTGGATTCCTTGCCACATTCATCTGGGGCCCAAGTTGGCATTGAAGTGGCCAATTTGTGTGTTGCATGTGTTTTTGCCAGCTCTGATGCCAGCCATCAGGTTGCTTCTGGCAACTTTATATTCTTCACTGTTACCAGATTTAAAGGCAGCATCTCGAGCGTTCAGCTGACTGCGAACTTCACTGCTTTTGGTTTGCAAATGTGCAAATGTACTTTTTTTCTGTCACATAATCCATGCACTTCTTGATGTACCTGGTGACCGACGATGAAAATTCATTTATATCAACAAGTGATTCACTGGTGGCTGCCGTCTGTACACTCAAAGCATTCCTGCAAAGATAACTCTGCCCCTTATGGCCATACACGCACTGTCCTGAGGCTGGCTTTAGCGCATTTTAACAGCTGCTGGCATGTTGTATGCTGTATGATACTAACATGCTTTACTGTAGAGATGCATTGGGCAGGTGATGATCAATGCTTGGTCTCCTCCAGATATTAACCTAGAATTGCGGCCAAAAAGATTAATTTTAGTTTCAGACCAGAGAACCTCTTTTCTCACAGTCTGAGAGCCCTTTGGAAGTTTCTTTTATCTGCATACCAGATCTTTGGAGATTAGCCACAGTGACCATTGGGTGCTTGGTCACCTCTTCTACCAAGGTCCTTCTCCCCTAATTACTTGGCGGGGAAGCCAGCACCAGCCAGGAACTTCATCCATTTAAGAATTGTGGTGGGCACTGTGCTCCAATTGTTGTTGCCTTCTTTAGATCTGTCTCCACACAATCATGTCTTTGAGTTCTACAGACAGTTCCTTCCTCCTCATAGCTGTTAGTTGTGGGACCTTATACTGACAGATTTGTGTCTTTACAAATTATGTCCAGTTATCTAAATTTGTTAACGGTTGACAACAATAAAGTGTAACAATCAAGAGAAGCTAACTTTCAGAGCTAAATTAAGTGTCATAGCAAGGGGTCCGAATACTCGTCTGAACAAAAAGTTTTACATTTTTTATAAATTTTCATCGAACCTCTACTGGATTTTCCCTTCTGTATATCAATAAAGCCAGTGAACCATATTCTCTTTTCCACTGCTAGAAATCCTGAAACTGTAAGTAATTTTGTTTGATTAAAGGTGCTACAGATGCCACGTTACAGATTTGATTTGAATTGTTCTTAAGCCTTTTAAGCAGATTTAGTTGTACTGCAGGCTCTTCTGAATTGCATGTAATGAGCTGAGGGGGTATGACTCATTCTGAGCAGTTCTATCAATGCCCACACTACATCCAATTCATTGGCAACAATTAGAGAAGCTGAGATCTTTCAGTCACGGATGGGCTTTCCTTCTACTTTGTGCCACATGAGTATGTGTTTCTCAACATATATTCCACTTTTCAGATGCAGTTTTACTCTGTCTAGTCTTTGCTGTCATGAGAGCCTTGTAGCATTGTTGTAATTGTAAGAGTGTTGTGAAAATCTATAAAGTAATTCATACTTTATAAAATTATAAAATATAATTTATAAAATTCCCTATTCTATTCCTCACTGTGACATAGAACTGATGAAATATATGGCTTAGCCCCCCGCAAAAATAAAATAAAATATTTGACCGTGCTACATGCTACTATTTTTCACAATTGATGTTGCATAAACTGAACACACCATATACAGTGGTTTATAAATTAGCACTTAACTGTGCAAATGCAATTTAAAATTTGTTTCTACTATATTTTAAAACACGGTATTAAACATTAATAGGATATGTGATTTGTGCTACATGTACTGTGTTTAATTTGTATATACACTGACAAAGCACTTTATTAGGAATACTGGGAAGGGTCTCTTTGCTCTTAAAATTGTCCAAAAACTTCATGGCATGGATTCCACTTGATGTCGGAAGATTTTCTGCTCTATGTTCACGTTCATGCTGGAAAGCTCCAATTCTATGATGTCTCAAAAGTGTCCTATTTGGATCAGATCCGGTGACTGGGAAGATAACTGAAGAACATGGATCAGATGTTTGAGATGACTTTTACTTTGTAACATTGTGAAATATCATGCTGGCAGTATCAATTTGAAAATGTGGCCATAAAGAGATGCACTTGGTGAGTAATAACACTAAAGTAGGCTGCAGCATTCAAGTGAAGATTGATAAGTCTTAACAGACCCAAAGCGTGCCAGAAAAACATTTGTGACACTTTTACTCCACCAGCCTTAAATGTTGACAAAAGGCAGGAAAGGCCTGTGGATTCATGTAATTGAAGCTAACTAATACTATAACTAATATAACTAATAACTAAATATCTGAAAAACCTTAAAGTATTGCTGAACCTGTGACCACCTCAGTCTCAGCTTTCTGTTCTGGACTGACAGGAAAGGACTTTAATGTGAATTTTACACTTGTAGCTAGTCATCTTCATGGTTCAATGTGTTGTACATTCACAGTACATTTAATGCGTTGTATTTTTGTGCTCACTACATTTTTACAGAGTGGTCATCTGAGTTACCATAACCTTTCTGTTCAAGGCTTTCTTTTCTGTTCAGCTTGAATCAGGCTGGTCATTCTCTGTTAACATTTCTCATCAACAAGGCATTTCCATCCAATGTTTTTTTTTTGGTTTATTGCAACCTTCTGAGTAATCTCTAGATACTGCTCTGCGTAAATATTAGCAGTTATGGAAATCTTCAAACCAGTCAAGCTGGCTCCAACAATCATGCCACTGTCAAAATGACTGAGGTCACATGGTTTGCATCCCTATGTTGTCTTAGTCTAGAGTGAAAATTTAGATGTCATTGAATTAAGCATATTTAGGAAATGCTATGATACTTTTGGTATTACAATGTAGAATATATTCAAATACAAGGAAACAGCATTTGGATTAACGTTTTTTTTGTGAATCACTTAGACCATTATGGGACTGATATTATTATTCTGCCTTTTTGCAAATCTGCGTTGCGAGTCTATGCGTTTATATAAATACATTTGTTTGTTCTTAAACTACACATGTGAACTAATGTCAGGTCAGCTTGAATTTTGGGCAAACATGTTATTGTGGTTTGAAAAGCAGAGTTCAAGAATAGGAACAGGAGGAACGTTTGCTGTTCACCATGCCATGGGGTCCAGTTACTCCTTTTTTTTTTTTTTACTGCCACACAGCAGACTGTCCTGTCTGGAATGTACACTCATGCTTTAGTTTGCTATCATACACTGATTAACGTCTTCATACTCTTATTTCATAATACTCTGTAATACTTTACATTTACATTACTTAGTCATGTTCTCCTGTAAGTACCTTTAATATGTATTAAAAGTGACTAGGTTAATATGTGTAGTTTTGCTGTATATCCAGTATTATGTTTCCTTTAAATGTAAACCCCTGCATCAAGCCCCATTTTGTTACGTGGCGTTAAGACATGCAGCGGAAGATGCCACTTGTAAACCAATCATAAGTCAGGACACTTTCTTATAACTGCTTCTAAAAATACTGTGACATTATTTAGGTATTCTGCCACCTATATGTGTGAACCCTTTCAGTAGCCTTTCATCTAGTCTAGTGTCTACCTTTGTGTTGTCTGATTGGTTGAAACACTACTTGATAAAATGTATGTATTTTTTGCATTTACAGTTTTTAGCAGACGCTCTTACCCAGAGCGACTGAAAACTTCTACAATCTTAGAATACAAGAAATTGTGAGTTAAAAGCCTTACTTGCACCCAAAAGTGGCAGAGATGGGATTTGAACCCTGTACCTGCTGGTAAATGTGTCCATGTAAAATGTATGTAAACCATGTAAATGGTTGGAAAAAGGTGCTTCTAGGAGTCAGTGTAAAATTGTGCAACAAATTTAAAGTTTGGATAAAGCTTTGAACATATGTAGGCTATTATATATACAGTGCATCCGGATTCACAGCGCTTCACTTTTTCCACATTTTGTTACGTTACAGCCTTATTCCAAATTTTATTAAATTAATCTCTTTCC